>JBBKCR010000016.1:14887961-14910335 GCA_037577295.1 Ladigesia roloffi
AGAATAATTTTTTTCAGCATATTCATGTGAAAAATAACCTATGCTACATTTCCTAAATTTTGCAGACAGTGTGCCTAGATCCTTTTGCTGCAGTAACAGCCTCTTCTGGGAAGGATTGGATTCAGACACTACAGCATTAGTGAGAACAGGTACTGATGTGGCAGGATTAGCTCTGGATCACAAACACCACTCTAGCTCAACCCACAAGTACTGAATAGAGCTCCATCACTCCAGAGAACACCGTTACACTGATCCAAAGCCCTACACTGTTAGCAGTAAATTTCTATGGAGATTATACAAGCTGTGTGTGTGCAGCTAAACATGTTAGTAAAAAGTAGCTGAATTCACTCATTAGATGGTTTGGATACTTTTGGACATATGGTAAATATCTGTATGGGAGCCATGCAAAGTTATGCTTACAAACAAATAGATAAAGGCTTTATGTCTTGCTGCTGGTATGTTCAGTATATAAACTGCTCTAGTTTGGTCACTGAAACTTGAAGTAGTAGCTATGATACACGTGATAGTAATGATATCAGATTTTGAGAATGGAACATGAGCTACATTATTCTGCTTGGTATCATAAGTAAGGTCACCCAAAACAGGGGCTCTCAAATGTATGGCTATAAAGTTTCTACTATCCATCAACTTGATTTTACTGAGTGCTTAATAATTAGCTTAATAATTGAGTTGAGGTAGAGGTGGGTTCCCAGAACAGAATCCGCCATCCCGTGGGTGAGACTGCTAAAGCTACCTTTACCTACATCTGTGATATAATTTGACTGAACGTAGTTGTGGATAACTGGATATGCAATAGCCATAAACAGCTGTGGAAACTGATTTGATAAACTCTAATGATGAGAACCTGAATAAATGAGAGTAGGTGTCCGAAGATGACTCTAAATCGATAAAAGGGAATATCTCACATTTTTTCAAATTTTAATGTTATCCAGATTAAGACAAGTCAATCAGAGTGAATGTGAAATCGTTCACTGAAGACCAAGGAAAACTGGGACAACCAGGGGACCAGGGCTGGCATGGTCTACAACTAAACCAATTTTATTTACTATTCAATCCGCCAGTGAACCTACACCTGACTATATGTAATGCTGATAATAAATGGTAAAATTGGGGTAAATCTAAAGATTTGTATGGGAGTTTTTTTTCTTAACAATGCACCATTGTATTTTTGACAATTTTATTCCAATCATATTTGTTGCAAAACTAGAAAAACACAATAGTTTAGGTTTAAGGCAATGTAAAACTAATCCTAGTTTTAAATTGCATTCTGTGAAATAGCTTTTAAGAGCATTACATTCTGCACATGTCTGGTTTCTATTTCCACCATAGTTAGCAAACGTAACACTACAAATATTAATAAAATGGCACATTTCACAAACACTCTGGATGACTTCTTTCAATAGAAATTGCGAAACATCTGTGAAATTCCCCTGTAAACCAGCAGTGTTTAGTATTAGTGGGGCATAAAGATGGAGTTGGTGGGGCATTTCTCCACTGAATGACCCCCTGGCACGGGGCCCGGCATGCGTTGGGTTAGTGGGGCGCTGCGGCTGCTTACTTTCGATGGTGAGGATGCAGGTGCTAGCGGCCGTTCCCCGGCTGTTCACAGCCTTGCACATGTACTCTCCCTCGTCCTCGGGGAAGGTCTCGGGCAGGTAGAGGCAGTACGTCTCTCCTCGCTCTATGTACTGATAGTCCTCACAATCCTGCAGCATCTCTCCCTCAAACCACCAGGTGACCTCTGGCTTGGGTTCACCTGTGATCTTCACTGTGAACCGAACAGGCTCTGAGTCCACCACAGACTGGTTCTTCAGAGGCTTCTTAAACCATGGTGCGCCTGATCTGCCATGGTCTTCCTCATCCTCGTAGGCCGTGGAGCCATTGATGATGCTTCCTTCTTCCTCTTCTTCGTCATCCCTTTTCTGACAAGACACACGACAAAGCTTTTTTCACGTTTTCGATCGACTCAGGAACAATAAAAGGGCAAAGCAAAAAGTGGCACACCCCATGCAGCTCGGTCATGCATTAACCGCTTCATGCATTAACAGCAGTGTCCGAAGAAGTCCACCGATTAGCTCTTAAACAAAGTGCCCCACGAAAGCTTTACTTTTTGGAGAGCGGCGTCAATCTCCTGTTGCTCAAACTGCATCCTCTGCAGCTTCTGTTCTTCAATCCTCCTCCTCTCTTCTTCCTGCCGAGCTTTGGCCATCTGTTCGAACCGCGCGCGCATGTCCACTTTCTGCTTAAAGGGAGCATCCTCCACTTTAACAGGACTCTTTTTGTCCTCGTCATCATCCTGTGGGGCATAAAACCATATCCTGTCTTTCGTGTGGCAATCCACAAAACAGCTAACATAAGACGACCTATTTTGTTATGTTTGTCTTAGACGCGAAGCATCAGCGCTTATTGCAGCGTTAAGCGAGAATTCCTGCAGGCTCCTACCTCCACACAGCGCTCGGCTTCTCTTTCTTTGATCTCCTCATCTATTGCTTTTCTCCTTGCTCGCTCCTCCTCTATCTTCTTCTGGATCTCCTCTTCAGTTAGCTGCTTGATCTTCTCAAACTTGACCTTCAGGCTCTTGGCCTGGATGGAGCCAGTTCTCTTCAGTTTGGTCAGCTCCTCGTACTCTGAACTCACCATCTCCGTGCTCTCATTGATCTCCTCCTTAAGCAAAAAAGTGCAAAAAAAACATTCATGTTCTGAAGCAATACACAAACACGCACTGCGCGAGGACAAGTCAGTGGACAGTTACTGGACAAGTATCAAATGATTATCATTATGGATATGTATGGTTACCCTTTTCCGAGCTACCAGAGCAGGAATTAATGGGATTTCAAGATGCAACCATTACTGACACAAGCATTCAGTGACCCACTCAGCTTGTTTAATCTTGCTTGTAAAGAATAGGATGCTCTAGAACAGCTGTCCATGAGCCATGAATTCACCAGCCCCAGTGCAGGGGGTGTCAGTTAGAGGGGTACAAACCCTACCCATCATTTTGTGGACCTTAGTTTTCTTGGAGTGACAGACCTTCTCTGGCCTCACATTGATATTCTCTATTCAGGTAGTGTACAAAAAGCCCAGATTCCAACACATTATAATATACTGGGCCCTTATAGAAAGTCCTGTTCATCTCCTCTGGTCTTTAATCCAAAGTTATGGCTTTGTGATCCAGAACTAAGCATCCAATGTCAATACCTGACTTCACTAATGATCTTGTGGGTAAAGAAATCAAATGCTCACATCAATATTCCAATATCTTGTTTAAAGCCTTCTCAGAAGAATAGTGGCTGTCACTGGAGCATAGAGGGGGAGCAAAATCCCTCCTTTCAAAAGAAACATTGGACATATTGTCAGTTCACCTAAGGTGGTACAGGGTACAGCAGAAGGATGTAGGACCTACAAGATATTTATACCTTTTCCTTTTAAGAAGACTTTATATTGCTACACCAGTACCATAACCATTAGAAAAGATTATAATACAAAAATAAAAATGCTCAAAAAATGGTGGCTAGTCCTGCACCTCAGTGCATGCAGTTGACCACCAGGTTTTCACGGATCTTTTCTTAGAACCTAACCAATAATAGTTTGTGGAAACCCCCACACATTCACAAATTCTTTTTTTTCATAGCAATATATATAATTGTCACGCATTTTAGGGCTAAATTGTTAAGAAAAATTATTATGCTAAATTCAGGTTTGTTTCCATATAAAATGTGACTATACATTTTTGGATACTGTCTTGAGAGAACACAAAAAAGTGCTGTGGAGATATGTGCATAGGAGTCAGAGAAAGTGAAAATTGTTGTCTTTCTTTTAGTCTGAAAAAAAAACTGAGACCGTGTAACTGTTGCCAAGTAGGCCAGAGGGTAGACTGACTGAGTTTCATTGTGCCCACCTCTCCCATCTCCTGCCGCAGCTGCTCAAACTGCTGCTTCTCCATCTCCATTTTTTTACGCCGTGCCTCCTGCTTCCTCTTCCTCTCCTCCTCCTCTTTCATTTTCATCATCTCCTCAAAGTTGATCTCTAGTTTCCCGGGATGCATCGCGTCCAATGACTCAGTCCTCACCAGGCCTTCTTCATCGTCTTCCAGTGCCTGTAGGCACAACAGTCAAGGCAAGCACTTTACTTTTTAATTAATCTCAGTTCACTCAATGTATTCACTGCTGCTTTTGTCCTTTGCTTGTATTTGAAATCACATTTAGAATCTTGGGGACAACTGCCATATCATGCTTTTGAAATGACGTGCTGAATTTTACTCAAGTCTATTATAATGTTGTCACACAGAATTCCTTTAAAGAAATAAGGCCCAACAACATCAGAACTCTCAAACATTTGTAGCAGCCACTGAGATGCAACTGTGTAGCCTGAGCCCATACTCCAAAAGTACAGTTACTTTAATGAAATAAGGACTGAAGCAGAGATAAAAGCACCATACCAGAAAACAACTTAGGGAGAAGTACAAAAGTATCAGGGGAAAAAAAGCTATTTAAGTACAGTGTGACTTAGTGTTACAATAGTATAATGATTTAACAATATAGTATATTGTAGTGTAGTATATTACATTATAGGATTGGATAGGTTATGTTTAGTATAGAACTTTCAGTATCTTAGTATACCTAGCATCTATGCTATAGTCACTTTTTTCTCCTCAGTTTACTCTTAAATATTTAGATACTAAAAGTGATTGTCACATGACCCCACAGAGCAAACACTTTTGGTTCTTCAAATTATTTTTCAATGAATAATTCTTCAGAGAACCATTTTGTCAATGAGACATCCATGTGTGAAGAAGCTCCACAAGATATAAAGGTTCTAGGAAGAACCTTTAAATTGTTATAGAAAATTAATTGTGTCCAAGTTCTTTATACTTTAAAATATTTTTTATGCTCACACATCTCTTTTTCAAACATGGTTTAAAGTGTAGGAATAGTGTACTAGACTCAGGGCCTCTCATTCTAGTCCAAAAAAAAAAAAAGTCTTAATCTCCAAAGTGAGATGTGAGCAATAGTGACAGGAGAACCAACATGACAGAATGAAAAAAGACCCACAAAAGGAATGAAATGTTCATTTACTAACATCAAACTAAAACTTAAAATTACTTAAAGTAAATGAGTAACACGTGGAATCATATTCTCAATAATATAACAGAGAACTGAATGATCATTCTAAGTATTTAGAAAAGTACAAATGCACAATAAATTAGATTATATTCGTATGAAAAAATAATATTCAGAATCACATAGTTCCTTGTGCCACATCGCAAGAATTCTTTTTTTTAGAGTTTCTTGACTGGATGGTTATATCTGAATTTTACAGTGTAATAATGTTCATTTGAAAAAGTGCCTTACTTCTTCTCCAAACGTGGTCATATTTTCGCGATCCTGGGATGGGCTCTTTGAAGACAATTAAAAAAAGCAGAACAGAAAAGCATTGCAAGAATGCCATTTGAGCACACTTTCATAATCACATGATATTTGATATTGACCTGTTGAAATAGGAATCTTTTGCTATAAGAGGTAAACAGGTAGTGGGATAATGTCTTGTGTGTGCTCAGATGATGCTAGTTATAAAGCAGAGCATGCATTCACCATGCAACAACACTCTAACAAGTTATGATCATGTCCGGGGTCATAAAACTGCAGGTTATTCACAAAGAGCTCACTGTTTATATGTAGACCACAGCTGACCAGTTACAGAGGGTGGCCCAGAAAAAGGTCATAGCAACAGATGGGCTGTAATATTTCCTCGGATAGGAAACAGGCAGTTGCCTAAGGTGGCAAATTGCCAGGGGTGTTGCCAGCTCTCCTGAAATCCTTTAGTTGCTGATTGTCTACAGTCAAAGAAATGTCATCCTTCCTTCCTCTCAACAAAGAGAAAATTTGACATTTGCCAGGCATGTAATCAAATATGACTGGTGATAGTCAAAAATATTTTTTACTGTTACGAAGTCTGTATATTTGGAAACATACTGTACAAAAATGCAATAATATTTTTCAAACTCATAAGAAGTATACTTAATGGAAATAAACACACAAAAAACAATAAATCAATTAATTGCATGATAATTATAATGAGGTCGATAATTTTACATCCGCGATCATTTTCATTTGCATGCTTGTTTGCTTTCCTCCTGTTTTTCCTCTACCAAAAACTTTTGACAACGGACTTCACTGTGGCGCATTGGTCTCTACCGCCCCCCCTCGTTTCCTTAAGGTAATGAGGCATGAAGTCTCCTGTCATTAGGCTCTCCTAGTCTAATTGCTTGCTCTCGTGCCACGAGAGAAAATGCTCATGTTAGTTGAGATGGAATTGGTGTCAAAGCCAGACAGAATGGACACGGCTAACCACTGTGGTAGCCGATATGTCGTATTGGTGGTTAAACAATAGCAAGGGATAGCAACCTGAAACTAAGCCCTGCGGGACACATGCGGCCCATTGGTCTTTTTATGATCAGTGTCTGGGTCTCGGGCTGTTAAGTCGCGTTGCGGGGCCAGGCGGTGTCGTGTGGGACTGAGCACGCAGTATGAAGTTACACAAATTAGGTAAGCATTTAAGCTGTGAATACCACTTAAGCCACTTTGTGTGTTGATAAGCCCTTAGACTGTTTTTTTTTTGGATTTTATATTTTTATATTTTGCTTTCATATTATAATGTTTGTGATTGACACATTCCAGGTCTCATACTGAGTGTTTCCTGCCATGTCGGTCTTTAACAAATCTAAATCTAAATAAAAAAAAATACTTTGAATATTACATTTACATAAATATTTACTGAATGTTCTTATACATTTGATTATCAATAGCAGATTTTCAAAGTCATAATTTACTACTTTTTACAATGGGAGAAAATTAATTTTGCACAGAATTAAGTTCAGATTCAGATTTTTTCATGTGGCCCACTGTAGAAATGTATTGCCCAGCCCTGAGCAAGAGAAGGTTTAGTACAGTTGGCTACTCTTGAGAGAACCTCCCTTAAGCCACCCAATGTCAATGTATACTGACTGTCTTACAATGTCTTTGACTCCCAGTGTTTGTGTTCTTTAGAAGTCAAGGTTCTATCTTTAAAAGGATGCATTTGCATTATTATGTCATTATCATTCCATCAGTTGAAAATGGACACAGTGACAATATTATTTATATATATATATAATTTATCATCCAGCTATATTTGTGATAGTTACAGACCTAATTGGGACACATCTGTTTTTCAGACATCTGTTCCCTTACTTCCAGTGAAGGACAGTCTTAATATTTCAGCATATATTTTAGAAAAAGTCATGCTTTCAAATTTATAGACAGTTTAGGAAAGAATTAGGAAATTTTAGGAAATTTTCTATTCAAGCATGAAAGTGCCCCCTGTGTCTCAAATGCTCTACAGAATAAATGGGCACACATTTCCACAGAAAAACATGTGGAAACCCTTCCAAGAAGACTGGAAGCTGTTATAGATTTAAAGACTGACTAACTCCATATTATTAAGTCTATTAAGTCCCAGTTTGTGTAATGGTCGTATATCATAATACTTTTTTCCAAATAGTGTATAATTTCACCTATGGTGTCAAACAGGCTGGTCTATAGTAGTTCAGCAGTTGGCGATAATTGTAAATTTAAAAAGTGCACCTGTATGGTTGTAATATCTAATAACCTGGCAACTCAATATAAAATGCAATACACTGTTAAAACATATAATTATTTCAAGCTATGTGTAATGCATTGTAGAGCCCTTCGTGTGTGTTAGCTCTCCCAGCTAATATAGAGCAGCATTGGCCAGCCTCATGCATGCAGACACAGAATGAAAAGTCCACATTCTCCATCTGGTTTTACCATGTTCTTACGAGCCTCTGCGAACAGCTTCTTCTCCTCCTCCAGACGACGCTTAGCCTCCTCATCTTTCCTCTTGTGTTCTTCCTCACGTCTCTGCTTCTCCAGCTCCTCAAAGCTGATGACCAGCTTCCCTGGTTGAGCACCAGCTTCTGCGCTCATCATAGCCAGCAGAACTTCATCATCATCATCTAAAATCTAAGAGCAACCCAAAAGATTATATGGGTCATGGGAGAAATTACATTAAAATCCTTTTTAAATAGGTAATTGTGGCTCACAATGAATTCAAGTTCTGTGCATATTTTATATATTTTGTCATTTGCATGCAGCCTTATCTGAACTTAATGCTTAATGACAATCGTTAATCAATACAGATACTGTCTGTGACAAAAATGATAGAGAACAAGTGTGCATGTCAAGTTTGTATATTTGTGCATGTAAGACATTCTGAACATAGCAGACATGTTTGGTTATGCTGTGTCATCTCAGCATGGTCTACATTTTCATTGTAGGGTGGATGACAGTTTTGCATTTGGCAGATGATCTTATCCTTGGTGTCTTACTTTAATAGACTTGTTAAGATCTGTATACTTTTGCATTTAATGCTAGTGTGATTTCATGTGATTTCCAATAATATACATATATATTATGTGTACAATAATATAATTAGTATTATGTACATTGCACAAAAAAAAAAAAAACTGACCATGCTCTTTCTAGCTTCTGCAAAGGCCTTTTTCTCCTCCAGGATGCGTCTCTTTCTCTCTTCTTCCACTCGTTTGTGTTCCTCCTCAAGTCTCTGTCTCTCAAGTTCCTCAAAGCTAAGTTTTAGTTTGCCAGGCCGGAATTCCTCTTTTCCGCCATCATCTTCATCCACACCCTCGTCATCCTCAGCCTGCAGGAACAACCCCAACAGCACCATGTTCACGCCACTGCAACAAACCACAGATCTCTTCTGCTGTGTGCTTTGGAGAATATGAGTTAGCCCAGTTGATTCTGATTATGCATTACTTGATTACTTTCAAGTTTTCACGTGGTAAGTGAGAGAAATGCTTAAAATATAGATTAAAATTAGTAATAATTAAAAAAAACAAAAAAGCAAAATGTGTTTGCTGATGTGGCATGTAAACACTATTAAGGTTTCAAGTATGGTTGGGAATTTACCACGTTAATTAAATTAATCACAGAAAAAAATAATGTGTTAATATTTTTACTGCAATTAATGCTTTAAGCCCTGCCACTAGTTGGCAGACATGCGGTACTTCAATTCGAGAAAAAAATACGTAAAATCCCCAAATCACTGCTGCAGCAGCCAGAGAGTGTCATTCAGCTCACAGCGCGCGAGGAAGCGTGTGAGATATGGAAGGGAAATTGCCAAAATTTCTAATAACAAGTTGTCCCGTGATGTTTTCTGAATGTTTATTGCCAATTCTGACTCTGAAGGAGAATATTTGGCTTTTGTAAAAGGCGCTCGCGTCATAGCATTAGCTTTCTCCAGACCTTCAGAGGGGTGGAGTCTCAGCGCTGTGGCCGGAGTGTGTGTGTAAGAGCTGGGGGAGGTAGGAGAGCAGGGTGATCTGGGTCTGAATAGGGCTGAAATAGTGATGATAAATGTGGCTGGGTTTATTTGAGAAACGAGGAATTGTATCAAAACTTACAACTGTCATATACTGTAACCTAATTCATAGGTTTGGTTCAGCCAGTGATAATATCATGACCATTGTCGCCTAAGTTATAGACTTGTATTCAATAATAAATGGCAAAACTGCTTCTTGTAACATCTGTATGTATGTGCGATTAAATGCAATTAATTTGATTAATTAATCGCAACACCATGTAATTATTGACATCAAAAAATTTAATCGCTTGACAGCACTAGTTTCAAGACATGCCAATCACTTTTTAGTCCTGACAGTCCATTTACAGCCCATTTTGAATTCACTGTTCCTATGATGCCATTAAAAAACTAATTTTGGCATAAATGTTTTGTGCCGTCCACTGACAGTGTTTTTTCATCCAGACAACTTTTTATATGTGACATAATACAAAGCTATTTTAAAATTCAGAAATGATAAGAGGAGAGAATCGGAGGCATATCAGCTAGTGAACCGCCTGTTGGAGCTTCATTGACTAATATTTAAGGGCAGCTACTTATGTTTTTAGGCCAAAACCTTTTTGTACAACTAAATATTTGTTATGTAATCCAGTGCTTCATTTCCAAAAAAAGGAAATGCTTCTACCATTCCCATCTTGGCCTCTTCAAAAGTTTTCTTCTCCTCTTGGAGCCTCCTCCTGGCCTCCTCCTCAGCCTGCTTCCTCTGCTGCTCCTGTCTCTCCTTCTCCTGCTCCTCGAATGTCAGACGCAGCTTCCCTGGGGTCACCTGCTCCCTCTGTCTCCGTGGGCTGTCCTCATCCTGCCCAACAAAAACATGAATTTAACTCAAACATATTAATTTATGCTTACTAATTACTCTGAAATAACCGAATCAAAAAGTCAACCATAAAACATACAGCATACAAGTAGTGTAACACTTTTACCCACATTCTTGTTTGTCTTTTTTGTAGTAAAGTTATAAATTGAAGTTATACATTTTAGATGACACTAATGCTTTGATGACATAACCAATTTTATGCTTATTTATTTTTCTATTCTATACCTTGACACTGGGACAAAAGTAGCCTTTTGTATAAAGATATATCCAACATAATTGCTACCTGTATCTGCTACTCTTGGCGATTACTAGCAAGAACAATCTTTTACAGTCATCTATCTTTTAGTTATGGGCATTTGAATGCCATAAGTGCAATGTGGTATTTTGTTCAGTGTATTACATGGGAAAATCTCCCTCTGACTTCACAGTTTACAACACTCACTCCCATAAAAACGTATAAAACTTGAGACAAGAGTTTCAGCATACAATGTTAATGTCGTACTTACAGACTATGTTCAAGATTATGATTTTACAATTGTGTTAGGATCAGTAAAGGTTTCACTGAACCTGTTAATATCCTAGTGCAGGGGTCACCAACGTGGTGCCCACGGACACCAGGGTGCCCCCAAGAACCACATGAGTAGCCCTCGGACCGATCCAAAACTCATCAGTGCGCAACGTCTAACATGTAATTTCATCCTGTTTTTGATCTTAGCCCCAATCTGAGAGCAACTAGATGAAAATTTTTATATAATTTTCTTTCAGAACAATGTTTATTTAAAATATTGTATTCATGTGAACGTATCATGTTCTTTAAAATATGTAAATTTTCACTAAGAAGTAACAGCCATTTTATGAATTCCTATTTCTGCTGTGATTGAAGTTTTATTTATGCTTCATGCTGACCTGGCTCACGGTGACGGAGCGGCGCTTGGCCTCTCGGAACGAGAGTCTGTTTTCGTCATATCTTTTCTTCTTCTCCTCTTCACTCCTCTTTTTCAGCTCATCCTCGCGAGACTTCTCCAAGTCCTCAAAGTTCATCTTGATCTTGCCGGGCTGTTTCTGGGCCTTAGCAGGCACAACTCGAACCAGAAGGCTGTCATCTCCTTCCTGAGTTTGTTTGAATTACAAATCATTGTTGTATGAATAAATTGAGGCTGGTTGCCACTAAGTAATGTCATTTTTAAAAAAGCCCCATTAGTGGGGATTAAAGATGATTCCAAGGGCCCAGTTCTGAAAGGGTCCTCAGAGGTCACAGTCTAAAATAGTAGTGAGGGCCCAGTATTATTTTCTTAGGGGCATTATTTCTTATTTCTTTATTCAGAACAATTATTCAGAATATTCTATGAACATTATTATAAATTATTCTGTACCTCCTTTGAATTATTTAATTTCTACTATGAATGATTCAGATACTGTGGATTATTAACATAAAATATTCAATATTTATTTGTAATGATCAATTATCCACGTTATTCTATCTACATTATGAATCATTTACTAGCTACATAATTATTCAATATGTTCTATTCAAAACATGCTATGAATTCAGTAGATTTAAATACAATAGTTTACTTTTTTGGAAAAATTTTGTTGATGTATTTTATTACTCATGTAAATTCAGACACTACTTTCTCATTGTATCTAATATGAAACAAATTTCTGTAGTTATGAGAGTAATGAGCAACTGCACTGATTTAATGTTTAATATTTCATGTCCAAATTACATTTACACTTTTGCTTTTCAGAGCGAGCAACATTGATGGCTGTGAAGGCTAAAAAGGGAACTCCCAAATCCATAGACTTTTACCCACCCATGTATAATGCCATTAAAGCGCTATTGCAATATAAATTACTTTGTAATATTAGACCATGTATGTATACTTATTTTATGTAATGTAAGGGACAGCCATTGTTTTCCAATGTTTTTAAAAATGCAAAATGAGAGACTGACAAGGATGACATACTTGTTTTCATTTACCCATATTACTCTGACACCCTCTCTCTCAGATACACAAAGACAGGCCCAGACTGGCTACAGATAAGGCCTGACAGGAAAGGCTCATTCCGTTGGCTCAGCTGCCTCATTTTACACTGGGGTAGTCTGAGATAGCAGCGACTAATTCAATCGGAAAAGTGGCTCTGGGGCCACAGCCCATTTTAGTCTGTGAGGGGAAACAGTTGCCAGTCACATGTTGTCTGCACTTGTCGGTTTCACTAGGGTCCCACAATGTGTCACTGCCTCACTGTTAAAATGCAGATACGGATCAAAACTGATCAATCACTGGCAAATTTTAAACTGGTGTTTTTTAACTGAAATTAGTATTTTGGAGGATAATCATTTACAAATAATCTAACAATAAATCTTTTTCCTTCAAACTTATTCAACAAGCCTGCATTCTTAAGAGGGCATGAAGAATACAGAGCCAATAAAGGGGGTAAGCCCACCATTAGACATGAAGAATGCTGCATCACATGCATTAATTTAACACATTCTGATGGACTCAATGTCAGGCAGACTCCATGCTATCCATCCAACGCACAGTACTCGCAAATAATCACTCATTATTTAAGCAAATAAAGCTTGATTCAAGGATTTAGTCTGCCCTTTTATTTTATCATGGCTTATTTTTACATTATCATAAAGTCACTTCCACATTCTAAACTAATGTGCTAACCTTGGCTTTTGGCCAAGCATGGATTTGGCTAACAATGCTGTGAGTCTGGATCCCCATTGTAGACCACAGGACAATGAGCCTACAAATGGCACCATGCTTATTTCAAACAATGCACAGGAATAGGATTCTAGATTCAAATAGAACACTGATATGTATATTTACATTTGCCAGACTTATCATGAGCAAAGTACATGAGTGAGATATCAAGATACCAACACATTGATATATGTTTAGTTCGTTTTTTCAGTTTTTTTCAGCATGTTAGCTAAGCTACCTAGCACTGGACGATTATAGTTGAATAACATCAAATGTTATTAACTAGCTAACCACTTTTCCAAATGTTCAAACATAAGAGGCATGTTGGATAATTATCTAGAATTAGATTCATGCTAGCTAGCTAGTTACTTAACCAGCACTAATGACAAAAACTTGGCAAAGCTGGCTGCTGAAGTGTGTAAACACTAAACGCACTCAGGTGGCGCGATTAATGAAATATTATCACTTTTACTAAAAATCTCAGCAATTATTCTTAATGTTCCATTGCTAACTACTTATGTAGGCCAGGAGTCTACAAATATGCAATGCTAGTATTCCCAGTCATCACACTGCTGGATAGAAACCAACAAACGTTATGTAACACTGTCGTGCCAGTACTGAAGGAGTTAATCTCTTTACTCTACAGGGGGTGAATCAGCCATTAACAGGATAGCACTCAGGGATTGATGCCACTAGATCCTCAGGGTGTTAAACACATAGTGGAGTACTCTACTTTTTATTTACATGCTCCGCAGTTCATTCTTGTGTGGAATCCTAACCAACCTTCAATGAAGTGTTACTAAAGGGAAACTCAAAGAAACTGTCCAAGCAGGAATGGCCCTGAACATGCTAACTGAAAATGCCATTCCATTCTGTTACAGGTTTTTGATTCAACCTACACAGACGGTGAAGCTTTGAAATGGTACTTTAAATAACTCCTCTTTCTAAGTAGTATCTGAGGATTACCTAAATGATCGCACATACATTAATCCAGATTCCTTTGGTATGGATGGATGAACAATGACAGCCAAGCCGCTTTCTACTCATCCTGAAAATATTAGCACAGGTCACCACACCAGCTCACCTCCTCCGCCTTCTTGGCCAGCTCCTTCTGAATCTTGGCCTTCTCCAGAGTCTCCTGGGCAACGCGCTTCTTTCTCTCCTCTTCTGTTTTTTTCCTCTCCTCCTCCTGCCTCTGCTTCTCCATCTCAGCAAACTTTCCCTTCACGCTGCCTATGGATGCCACAGAAACAGGACAGTTTGCCCCAGTAATAAGATTAAAGAGGCAGTGATGGTGCTGATCTGGATTTGGTGCTGTGGCTAGTCACATTCAAAGTGCCACAGGCTATCCAGTCTCTCTCTCTATTTCTCTCTCTCTATCTCTCTCTCTCTCACTCTATCTCTCCCTCTGTCGTATTCTTTCACACCCACCTGTAATCTTGGGGACAAACGATTTCTCAGGCTTGGCCGGCTTCACGTCCTCCTCATCGCTGGAGGCAAGGAGTTCTTTTATCTGCAAAGGATCACACACCAAGTTGTTGGGAGGTTAGAAGGGTTTTATCTGGGATCATCTGCTTTGCACGGCCACCACTACTGCAACCACGCTGCTGCCCAGCCAGCCTGTCAGCTCTTAATCCCTATAAGAGCAGGCACATATGACCTACAGCAGGGATACTGATTGGACCATCATGCTGTGACATGGCCAGGGATCAGTAGGCTGCGCCGTGGCTAGCTGGCATAAAAGACTCTTTGCCTGTAGGGCATTTTTGCTTGTTTAACCCTATCGTACCCAACGTGTTGCTAGTGATCCATTTAGAGAGTTGGCTTTGTCTTCTTTAAGTCAATGTTGACCATGGTAAAATGAATCAGCATTTGTAATCAGAATGTTCTCTGTGCTACCATGTTTTCTATTACTATATAAAAGAATGCTGCCCTTATTGTTAGATGTGCTGCAAATTTCAGTATCCAAGTCCATTCCTAGGCATTTGTTTGCTTGCTCAACATGGATGTGTTTAACAAGATACAGATCTACAAGTAACAAAAAGTACACCTGATCTCTGTTTTATGTCTTTTGTCAAGTTTGGGTGTTACAATGTAGGTGTCAAAAATGACAAGAGGAACATAAGTACTGACTATTTGCTTTTTGCGGATCCTCTCTCTCTCTTTGATGAACTGTTCCTTGCGTTTCTTCTGCTCTTCCTGGCTTCTCATCTGGTTTCTCTCCTCTCTGACCTTCTGCATGGCCGCAAACTTGCTCTTAACATCCCCTTTGCCCATCTTCGGAACATAGCTCCTCTGCACTGGCTTCTGGGATTTCATAAGTTTCTTATAAAACAAAATAGAAGACAAAAGAGACTGTCAAGTATGCATATGTTTTAATGTGTTCTAAAAAGAATTCAAAGACCCTTTAAGGATGTTAGAATTCATTGTCATTTTTACAATATCAATTTTTTCAACTGTCTTAGAATAATTTTTGCTGCCAGAACTACCGGTAAACCTTATATCTGTTTTTCATTTTCTCACATAATTTGAGAAATTATTTCAGAATTTTACGTTGAACAGACCAATGGAAATAGAGCCAAGTGACTATACAAATAATAACCTGAAATATTTTTGTTCTTTAATGTTACTTTTTAAAAATATTTTTGATTGGTTTTGTTCCAAGAGCTTAACGGTGCCAGTACCTCTTGTTTTAGCGCAACATCTGTCAAGTTCGCCATTTCTGCTGAATCATCCAACACGTTCCCCACATCATTCATGTTGTCCACTTCTGTGATGCTGGCATCTGTGTTCTTCTGGGGCCTTTCACGTTTTCGGGCTTTACCCGTCGTTTTTGTTTGCTCTTTAGACGCCATGGATTTGGTCTCTTCAGGTAAATTCGTGACACCATTTATTTCTGCCTCCTGGGTCTCACAGCCCATGTCGTCCATTTCTGCTGTGTTGTTTTCCTCATCGTTGAGGTTCTCTGTGTTGTGAGGGTCTGTGGTATCGGTGAGTTCCGTATCACTGATGTTATCTGTCTCATTTTGGGAGGTTGCATCTGGCATACTCATCACGTCGGTCATTTTGTCTTCTTTTTGACGGAATGATGGGGCCTGTTGCTGGATCAGATAAGCCTGAAGTTGGGGGAGCGGGAGTTTGCTGTTAGCAGTGGCATTCAATCACATTAAAGCCTCCACCGTTCTACTTTTGGGACTAGGTCCACTAATTTAGAATTTGCAGTTTTGTCACAGTTTTCAAGAAACAGCATTAAAACTGAAGCTAAAAGGAACAAAGCTACAGACAACATCCAGACTATAGGATTTAGCTGTGTGATATATGTGAGCCGGCATAAGCAAATCTATATAAGATTACTTAATACGTTGATTTGAGTTTGAATACATAATGTTTTGGCAGATCAATTATGTTAAGGGCCATTTGTTTAAATCTCACTTTTCACCAAAGTGTTAACTGATAAAATGCAAAAACCAGTAGGTGTTCTGGGGCTACTCGGAGCCTGGGCAAATCTTACTGAGAGCCATACCTAAAAACCCTCTTCACAACTATTTAATAACAATGATGCTTTTCAAATTGAATGCACATTTTACATACACTCAATCCCTGTTCAGTCAATGATCTAAATGAAGGTGCAGTTGGGTACGGGGGAGGCCCAAGCCCAGGCCAGATGGATCCCAGTACAATATGCAGGGCCTAATTTTAACCCCTGTCTGTGGAGCCATGTGACCCTGGCTATTTTTGAGGACAGCTATGCGGCGAGACTGAGAGGGGGTCAGCAAACACACACACACAGCATACAACCCTGAACAAGAGAATTCTAGGACCTTCTGTGAGAGTTTCAGCTTTGTCTGTATATTAAAGCAGCAAATGAATCTGAATTATAAGAGAATTATTCTGATATGCAAGCACTTATAAAAGGGTGTTTGAGGAATATAAGTGCGTATGGATTCACATTTTTGTTTATTAAGGTCATTCTTCTCACTGAGATTTTAGTTAAGCAATATGCTTTAGTGCGTGTTGGCAATGTCTTATTTTAATATGTTTTATTATAATTTCATTTTCATCTGTGAACGGTTGAGGCCCACGAATGATGCAGAGCCAACATGTGATGCATTCGTGTTTACTCCTAATGAAAATGGTGCTGAATGCCCACTAGAATGATCATTCATGCGGCAACATATTGACAAGTGTCTGAAAACGAATTCCATTTGATGTACCATTAGTGGCATGGGGGATTACACTGGAACTGATCACAAAATATTTCTGCATCAGCTGCACAAAACAAAAAGATTACAACCATTTTAAGAACTAGCTGGATATTTTTTTTAAATAAAATGAACTACCTGAGAGGCTTGCTTGCTACTTTATTTATTTATTTATTTGTTTATTTATTTATGGTTGTAGTGTGATATAAGATGCCATTGATATGCTGCCTATTTATGGACATTATGATAATATTATTTATCATCACAGTCTAGAATTTTAGCAAAACAAAGCCAGGCTTTCTATATTCTTTTCCAAAACCTAATTTAGTATGTCATCTGTTGCCTGGGACCATGCATGTTATGCCTTGGTAACTGATGCATCTTAAGGAATTGTGAACCTAACCATGGAATACCAGATTAAACCATTAAAAAAAACTACTTGAAACAAATAAACCCATTATACAAATAATCTACTGAGAATTTTAGGCATACAAGTGCTGACTGAGGTCATATTGTAAGAGATCATGATCAGTCTTGCATTCCCTCTTTGAACTTTTAATTTTAGAAAAGGCAACTGAAAAGTAAACAATAGATAAAACATGAACATCCTAAAATAAACTGGGGTATGCCTTGTTTTAACAAATAACAAATTAAATAATATTCACACCTTTATAAAGAATAATTTGAAAACAAATGTTCCTACCTCTTTAACAGTCCCTCCTCAACCTGACTCTCATAAGAACCTGCTTCACACTGTCTTTGGGTCAGCACTGAGATCACAGTCCTGATTTCCAGGCCACTGTGGTTAAACTCCTGTCCTTCTCCCACAACTGAAAGGCAAATGGACGAGCTCCTGTGTCCACCGGCACTCTCTATAAAAGTCCTGTGTTACTGTAGTGGCCGGTTACTGGATTCCGGACAGCAGCTGCTGCCCGGCGTGTATATGGCGCCCCCTTTTATCCTGCCAGTTTCCTCTGGGCCTGTCCTGAAGCACTGCATTACAACGCCAATGGAAAGTGTACTCATGGATTACAAACAAGACAAACACTTAAAGAGCATATGGGTTGAATCAGAAATATCCTTTTAATATTATATGAGATGTGACTGAATCACAAATAGCCTTTATGTGATTATGTATTTCTTAACATATGACTGACCAGTTGGGGAATTAGTATGATCTACAGCCAAGAATGGTTATTTGATCAGCTTCATGAAAATTAACTGCAATCTTGATCAAATATCCTGAGTAAATTGTCCCCAGTAACTGGTCAAAAGTCCCCAGTTAACTGAAATCCCAGCTTGAATTCCATCATCTCTATGAGCTTTTGAATAATCTGTGTTATCCCACCTACTCCAGAGTGTCCTCAGAAGCAGGATACATTTCCCAATGATGCTCAGTTCATACAAGCTTTGGAAGCTGATTTCTAAAAAATATTACATTGAGTCTCAGTTTTAAATGATGTCCTAATAGAAACTGGTCTTAGAGAAAGGACCCCCTCATTTGTATTTCTACATACAAGGTCAGAAATGTAATCTTTTGGTAATCACAGTGTTCTGTAGAAGCACTGGGGGATTTATTGGGCATTAAGCCTGTCCAGGACAATTCCATAAACACAGTGTGTTTGTATGAGCTGTAGGGTCTTATCTTCCTGGTGCTATTCCTGCCAGTACTGAGCACCACACCGCTGACACACAGAGTGGGTGATAACCCAAATACCTCAGCCGACAATAAAAGAATTCACAACCCATTATAGTGTCAGATATAAAAGCATTGTTTAACTTCTATCTACAGCATCTAAAGGAGACGTATAGGGAGCAGCATAAATAAATGTTATCAGGTGTGTTTGGACACACCCTCTCATTCAGTGGTTTCCTTTGTTTGTATTATTCAGCTGCATTGTGGATTAATATTGGAAAAATCACCTATTTCTCTGATGACAGCTTTGCGCATCAGAGTCGGCATGAAATGACATATAATTATCAAGTGCTCTTTGTCAAAGAGTACATTAGAGGAATTTATTGTCTTATTAATGTGCTTGGGATCATCAGTTGTGATGGTCAGGTTGGTACACAGTTAGTGATCCTATTCCACTACAGTTGTACTCCACAATATGGCAAGAACCACTTAACTAAGTAAAAACCATATTCCATTACCTTATCACAAACATGTTCTGTTTGTTTAACTCTTTTTTGTTTACAGCATAATTCAGTGTGTTCTTTCATCATTTGGTTAATATTAATCAATTAATATTGGTCAATATTAATCAACAATGCAGAAAATAATAAAAACAAAGTAAAAACAAGGTGTGTCCAAACTGTTGACTTGTAATGTGTGTGTGTATGTGTGTATGTGTGATATCCAAATATTACCTCTATTAATTTTTTGAGTGGCTATTCTTTGAGTATTTTAAGCCATGAGTGGGTTCGTAGCACAAGCCCCACTCATTTTACTCTGAGAGGATGTACTTAATTTTTTTATCTGATCCTGATGACCCTGGTTTGCACAGAAGACACTAATAGAGAGATGCTCAGATATTATTTGTTTACATCTTGCATTCTGTTTTGTTCTTACCATGAGCACCAATTTAACTAGAGCAATTTCTTCATATAAGTGGACAAATGGCCAATACATCGAATCTGATTCTCTCTGTAACTTCCTTCACTCTGGGTAATGACAGAATCCAACATGACCCAAACCCATTAGTGCGACTACTGCAGTGCTCCGGATGAGGAGTAGGGAACCATTTTGGATGGAGGCACTGCGTGATTGAGGGCCATTTGCCAGTTCAGACTGTGGGTAATGGCTTCCTTCACAGCTGCTGACTCACTGATCCAGTGACGCATCAGAATGGACTCTCAGCGCACAGATATGGCTGAATGAGATCATCCACAATAATGCTGTGGCGTCGTCAAACAACCAAGTATATCTTAGTGGACACGCAACACTTTTTATTCTTGTGACATTACAAAATACTTCATCAACATTGAAAACATTTTAAATGATATCAGTAACAACAGCCAATCAAATCCCTGAGGGTCTATGATGCAACATATACTAGTTTCTCAGTTGATACTGAATAATACAGTATAGTAAGTAAATTAAAATTATTTGAATAATTTACTGTAATGGCTGAAATATTCACTGAATACTTTTGCACAGATATTGAATGAATCAGCGGATTTTGGATCATTAACAGCCGAAATTTAATAATACACAGTAGATATTGAATATTTAATATAGGTAACTGAATAATTCATAGTAGATGCTGAATAATAAATAGGGAAAAATTAATAGGTAGTGGATAACACTAGTAACTAAATAATACATAGTAGATACTGAAATATTAACTGCAGTCAGTGAATTAATTTTTGTATATACTAAATACAAATCATTTTTAAAAATTTACATAAAAGAATTTAAACCAGTTACTGAATTTAGTAGTTGCTGAATAATTAATGGTAGTTACTGAATAATAATTCTTGAGGTTAATGACTGAGTTACAAGCCAACAGTTAAGGGGGTTAAGGTGCTTGTATGCAAACCCTTGGTTGCTGTGTGTCCTTGTTAAAAAGGCAGTACTTAATGAAAGCAGGGTACAAGGGCATATGTCTTTAAGATCCATGTGGAAACTGCAACAAGGCCTGGGGAGAGTTCCTGTAACCTGAGGAGTAATCCAGCATGCATCTCTCTCTCTTTTTATATGAACATCTACACTGCAAACTAGCACTAACTAGTGAGAATACTGGGTGAATTTCCATTTAGTTCTGGACTGAAAACTGAAAATATAATTGTTCTCATCTCGTTTTGCCTTTATTAAATTTATAGTAAGACCATTTCTGCTTTGTAATTTAAGGTAACTTGTCAAAGTGATTATACTGTCCATTATCCCACAAAATACAACAACCTGGACTCATAAGAAACCTGTAACTTGTTCTTTTCAGCCCAGTTCCAGAGTGTTTCCTCTCAGGAGGCAATGCGGCAGATTCAGTTCTTTCATTCCTAAGGTCTAAGGGAAACGCGCAGGCAGGAGCAGTGGGTATAACAAGAGGGCGGCTTGAAATAACCTCCCACCTGTGGATAGAGATCAGGGCTTCAGAGACAGCTAGCCTGCAAAAGTTCAGCTCCACACATACACACACACACTTCCACTCACACAGCTGCTGCCATCGCAGCCTCCAGGCGACCCTCATAACACTCCCACTCTTGTCATTCACAAGGGTTATTCCGTTTTACTGGTGCTGGGCTGTTTTGGCAGCAGCCATTGTCATATTCAAAGCTGCTTTGTAGAAATCCCAGTCAACAAGTGTCTCTGACCCACAGTAAAAGTGCTGGAGGTTGTTCTTATAGTTTTTAACGGAGCACTCTGGGATGAGTGAGCACACTGAAACTGGCAAAAAAGGAAGGAAATTTGTGTCGCTTCAGAGAATTTAATGAATGTGCTACAGTCACTAAATGTTCTCATTCTATACCACACAATCAGACTAGTTGTATCTTCCTTTCAAGTAGATCATATATGATAAACCTTTATTCATCCCACAAGTGGGAAATTTGCATTGTTGTGAAAGAAAGTGGCGAGATCAAAGGCAAGAACAGCAAAACAATGCAGCGACAGATGACAACGGTACAACATAAAAAAACACACTATAAAAAAGTACAAATATAAATACAGTTATTTGCATGTGTATGTATAACCTATATGTATGTGTATATATGTGTGAACAGAGGGACACATTGGAGTGTCCTCAAATGTTTGGTAATGTTTTCAAGGCACTGTGTACAGTGTCTTGAAAAGGTATTCATACCTCTTTACCACATTTTGTCACATTACATCCACAAACTTAATTGGGATTATGTGATGGACCAACACAAATTAGCAAAAATGTACACAAAGTAACTTCATTCCTGACCTGACTGGTGTGTGCCTTAGTCTTCATTATGCTGTTTGTTCACTAATGTTCTCTAACAAACCTCTAATAAACCCCACAGAGGTAGACCCTGTTTAGTAATTGTGTGTTTTTTTGTGGCAACAGGTGGCACTGGACTTTATTTACGGATATTAGAGTAAAGGGGGCACAAAACAAATGCAGGCCACGCTCAGACTTTTGTTTGTAAGACATTTAGAACACACTAGCTGTGTCTCATTTCGAAGGATGCGCCCTCCGGAGGTCGTATCCTTTGGAGG
>JBBKCR010000016.1:14910435-14929457 GCA_037577295.1 Ladigesia roloffi
AACTAACTATGGATTCAACATAGAAATATAAATAAAATGTGAGTTGTACGTCAAATCAACGTTGGAATGACGTTGATTAGATTGGCAAAATCAAAACAAAATCCAACGGTTATCCAACACTGACACCTGACGCACCTGACGTTGATTTCACAAGAAAAACAATGGTGTGCTTGGTTTTAACGTAAATGTATTCTTTCATTAGTTATTTACAAGTTTCTGACCACTTGTAAAATGTGTTCAATGTGCTGCCCATTGTGTTGGATGGTCAATGCAACCCTCTTCTCCCAGTCTTCACACACTGATAGCAACACCGCAGGAGAAATGCTAGCACAGGCTTCCAGTATCCATAGTTTCAGGTGTTGCACATCTCGTATCTTCAGAGCATAGACAATTGATTTCAGCTGACCCCAAAGATAAAAGTCAAAGGGGGTCAGTTCGGGAGACCTTGGGGGCCATTCAACTGGCCCATGATGACCAATCCACGTTCCAGGAAACTGTTCGTCTAGGAATGCTCGAACCTGACAACTATAATGTGGTGGTGCACCATCTTGCTGGAAAAACTCAGGGAATGCGCCAGCTTCAGTGCATAAAGAGGGAAACACATTATCATGTAGCAAGTTCGCATGTCCAGTGGCCTTGAGGTTTCCATTGATGAAGAATGGCCCCACTATATTTGTACCCCATATACCACACCATACCATCAATTTTGTTGTTCCAACAGTCTTGGAGGGATCTATCCAATGTGGGTTAGTGTTAGACCAATAGCTGTTGTTTTGTTTTTTAACTCATCATTCAAATAAAATTTGCCTCATCATTTAATAAAATATTCTGCTTAAACTGAGGATCCTGTTCCAATTTTTGTTTTGCCCATTCTGCAACTTCAGTACGCCGATCTGGGTCATCCTCGTTGAGATGCTGCAGTAGCTGGAGCTTGAAAGGGTGCCATTTGTGAGGAGCTAATATCCGCCAAACGGATGTTCGACTAATGCCACTCTCCAGTGACATGCGGCAAGTGCTATGCTGTGGGCTCTTGCTGAATGAAGCTAGGACAGCCAATTAATGACAGTTTTCATACATCCAGATTTTGGCAAATCCAACACTAAATCAGTTTCACGAAACATAGCAAGCAGTTTGCTAACTATAGCATTCGAGTTGTGTGGTCTAGTAGGGTGTCTTGCATTGAAATCTGCTGCAATGACCCAGTTACTGTATTCACCAGACATCAACACAATTTCTATCCGCTCCTCAAATGTTAAACTCTGCAACATCTCAATGGCTGTAAACAAAGAGAAACTTGTAAATAACTCATGAAAGAATAAAGTTACATTAAAACGCACACCGTTGTTTTTCTTGTGAAATTCCCAATAGGTTTGATGTGTCACATGACCCTCTTCCTATTGAAAAAACAAAAGTTGGATCCAAAATGGCCAACTTCAAAATGGCCACCATGGTCACCACCCATCATGAAAAGTTTTCCCCCTCACATATACTAATTTGCCACAAACAGGAAGTTAATATCACCAACCATTCCCATTTTATTAAGGTGTATCCATATAAATGGCCCACCCTGTAGAGTTAGTCCACCTTTGCCATTATAACAACTTCCAGTCTTACTGGGTTTTCCACAAGATTTTGGAGTTTCTGTGGGAAATTTTTACCATTCGTTCTGTAGAGAATTTATGTAGTCAGACACTGATGTTGGACTAGAAGGACTCCCAAAGGTGTTGGATGGATTTAAGCTCAGGACTCTGAAGTCCAGTCAAGTTATTCCACACCATCTCATCCAGCCATGTCTTTATGGAGCCGGCTTTGTGCACTGGGGCACTGTCATGCTGGAATAATAAATGTCCTTCCACAAACTGTGCCCTCAAAGTTGAGAACATGGCGTTGATCAAAATGTCTTGGTACACTGAAGAATTAAGTAAGGAGGCTAGCCTCTGAATTAACAGGTCTGTACCAGTGCCACTGGAGTATAAGGTGAGGTTGATCTTGAAATGCTGAAGTGGGAATAGAGGAGGGGGTGTTGTGTCCCCGCTCCAGTAGATGGCAGAAACACACTGTCTGAGTGTGAGGGGAACAAAGCTGAGAAGAAAAAGACGGGACGACAAGCTAGCAGGCTAGCTGGAGGATAGTGGAACTGGACTAAGAGCAGGATTTTGAATTCTATTAGGACTGAAACCATCTTGTTGATCACTAAAACGACACTGCAAGTTAAGTCCTGATTGGGACCTCTGATGGCAGCGAGGCAGCAGCTCACGGTACTGCAGTGTTTCTATTTCTCTTACTGAGGCTCTGCTCAGCTCTGACAGCTCACTTTCGAAACCCTGCTGGTTTTGCTGCGGTAATTTTACACTCTGTTCATGTTATTCTGCAGAGAAAGCAGACTTTTTTCCATATATTTCCAAATATACTTCACTTCGTGGCACTGGTGTGGTCTCTTCTTCGAGGTTCTAGAAATAAAGGAGAGGCGTGTTTAGTGGCTGTGTCTGTGAAAACTATCAAACATTTCTCTCATCATAGGTTTCTGTATTCAGATTTGTGTCTGCTTCAAACCGATTGGTGGCTAAATCAAAGAAAGCATTTGAAATTGAGAGGAATAAAAACCAGATTGTTAAAGGATCAGAGTGTTTACATTTGTGTAATCCTCACACTCCACATACATATTTAGTAATGCCTCTAATTTACTTATATATTGGTATATTTCCATGGACACACCAAAAGGGTTGTTTTGAGTTTGAGTTGTGTATATTCACAGGGAACTTGGGAGCAAACTTAAACGATTTCTTCCCTCTCTACTGTGGTAAAAGGTTTTTTTCTACTAATGTCACACTTGACTAAATATAAATGGCTAAAATGGTTCATGAAATGCTAAAATGCACAACACAAGGCTAGTGTTGTTTTATTGGAGGTCTAGTCATGGCTAGCGTATGACAAGTGTGTAGGCAATGTCTTCTAAAGACACAGCTCCAGTCCTGACAGTCTTGTCTTTTGTTGATAAAGTCCACGTCTGTCTTAAAAGAAAACAGCTCTGTCTTGTAAGAGAGTCTCTCGGGAGCATGAATTGCGATGTGTGTCCGTAAACAAACAGGGCTAGCAGGCTAGCAAGAATGCTAACATGCTATTGAAGTCTGTCTAAAGCTGTAGCTAGGTGTGAGCTGCTTTAGTCTTTGACAAACACAGCCTCAGACTTTTCCTGTTAGTGTGTGTTTCGTTGCCACGGTGTTAACCTGCTGTCTAGGAGAAAAAAACGCTTTGAGCACCGATAACAAAACCTTATTGACACGGCTAACAAGCTAAGCCATACTGACAGCACCCTAGCTATACAAGCTAATATGAATTTTCCTTCTAAATACATTTTAACCTCTTGTCCACACGCACAGGATGTGCAAGTATTGGCCTTAATAACAGATTAAACTAGCTAGAGTTGTATTTCTGTTTTCCCTCTAAAATGGACTTCAAAGTGATGCCACTGTCCCCAACAGAGAGTACCTGGGGCTAGTTTTAATAAAGAGAGAAAGGAGATACATATATTTTAGGTTTTTCAAATTAAATAGCTCAATTTATTGAGGATTATTCTATGTAGATATGTGTTCTATGTAGATCTGTGTCTAACACGTCGGAATGTCGCTCCTCTGCACGCTTTTTGACATAGCTTCTAAACGGCGAGAAATGTCAATGGACGCATAAATATTCGATTAAATTGCTTTATTGTGAAGTCAAAACCTAAATGTGATACAGATTTTGCCAAATAATGTTTATAGAGATCCGCTATCTGATCTAAACTAGGGCCGTTTCTCCACTTACTCTAAACCCGGGTTTAGATTGCGTGTTCTTAACTCTCTCGGGACAAAATTAGCTTTTCTAGCTATTTATCGGATCAGGAGGGCTGATAGTGGTTTGACTGGATGCCTTCGAAGACACAGCAGTCAAATTGAACGGACGGGCTGTTTTTCTCAATTAATGCACATCGTTGAATTCTGTCTAGGTTTTTGCAGCCCACTTGTTTTGTGTTTTTGGCTGCCGGTTTATTTAAATTCTGAGTTTGATATAGAGAGCAGGCTGACAGCTATTTAACCCATTTGGAGCTGATCTCAGGCAGGTGAATTCTCAGCATTCAGCACAGAGGCTGTAATTTAATATCGGCTCCTAGTGACGACTGACTGAAGTGACACCGGCATCTGAGGCACCTTTTCACGTTTCGCGTGTGTTTCCGTTGCCCGGGGTGTGGAGACATGACAGAAAAACACACAAATTTTTCTCCGAGAGGTTTGTCTGCTGCATGCAGGGTAACATTTTTGTGCCGAGCCTGTGTTTTTCCAGCTCTCCCGCTTGTAGTGCGCCATCTGCTACATGGACCACTGCGACGGTGCTGCAGTGATGCTGCATTGGCACGTCCAGGCCAAAAGGGCCCTTTCTTGCTCGCTTGCTTGCTGCCAGTGTGCTCTGATGTAGATGTTTCCACACAAAATACATATATGCACGGGCCTGGGGAGAGAATGCTTGATCAATACTAATGTTCATGGTTGCTCTGTGTGTCCACCTAGGGGATGAGAGGAGAGCAGGTAATGCCACGGTGGCTGCAGGAGCAGTGACTCAGAGAGTTTAGGATGGCACAGGCAGGGCCACAGCTGGACTACCACATCCTTCAAGACCTTAAACAGAGATTTCCTGAAATCCCAGAGAACGTGGTATCTCAGTGCCTTCTGCAGGTGAGGAGACAAATTCAACGACAAGTCACACATATTTCACCAAGATACGAGTTCTGTTTCCTTTTTTAGTCCCAGTGGGGGGGAAAAAAATCAATGCCAATGTACAATGTGCAAGAGGGAATACAATGTAGTCCAAATAGTAAACAATAGACATTGTTATTATGGCAGTGACTTGGAGCCTGCTTTTATTGTCCTTATCTTTGTGTGGCCTTTGTGTGGATGTTCTGAATCAGGCTTTTTTGCAAATTATTTTTCTTATCTTTGTTTATGCGCAATCATTCATAAAGGAGAGATGCATGCCTGGTGCAGAATCATGACCATTTTGTTCAGAGATGTTTTCTGCACAGACTACTACAATTACTATTACAGTCTTCACACTGCCTGTCATATGAGGAATGTAGTGTAAATGTCAGCTGCGTCAGGTGCTACTTTGTTGTTTCCTCCAACATCTAGCATTTCCTCTTGCAGAACAATAATAACCTGGATGTATGCTGCCGCCTGCTGGCTCAGGAGAGTAACAGATACCTGTATGAAGAGTACCACAGTCCGGAGGAGGTGCACTTGAACCGGAACCACATGCTGCACATAAGCGTGGGTTACCCTCCTTCAGAGGGGCCCAAGGTTAACACGGCGGGGGGGCGGCAGCTCGTGCACAGCTCCAGCGATGGACACATCGAGCCTCCTCGGGGTGCTTTCCCCGAACCGCTTTCAGCCCCTGCTGCAATGGCACCATCGCCTGGATACAACCCCTTTTTCATGGCCGATCAGGGACGCTCCACTAGCACACCTACACCTCCCCCCTCCATGCAGGGCATGTCCCCCACTTACACTCCTGTTCCCCAGAGATACATGACCCCTATCACTGTCACCCTGTCTCAGAACATCCCTAACGTCCCACAAGCGCTGCAGATTCCACCTGGAGCATACGGTAACAGTGGCAATGCCTTGTACATGCGCCCCTCTCCCTCACAAAGTCCCCAGCCCACTCCATGGGGCACATCTGGGGCTCCGGTGTACCAGCCATCCCCCTACACCACACCTACATACCAGTCACCCTATAGCTCCCCCCAGCACCAGGTTCAGCAGCCTCCACATGTCTTTTTACCCATAAGCCCACCTAACTTGTCCAACATGCCCTACCAACAGGGGCCACCTGTGCCCTACAGGTCCTACATGACTTCTAAGTGCGCCCTAAAGAATCAGATTGAGATTACACTGGAGGGAAGACCACGAAGTAACTCGCCTGTACACACTCCCCAGGGGGCGATCTACATGGCCACTAGTCCATCCCCAAGCTCACCGTCCAGAGCTATAAGCATGACAGCCCCCCCGGGGCAATCCTACCATCCTGGAGTTTTCCTCCAAGGGGCAGCACGACCCCGGCCTGCCTCCTCTCCCCAGCCAGCAAGCTCCGCATACATCAAGATCAAAGTGTCGCCCGGCCAGGCCCAGCGACATCTCGAATCGCTGCCGGTGGAGACAGAATCGCTCCTCAATATTGTAGACCAGGGGGAAAACCATGGGGCCCCGGCCCCCATCCTGCCCATCTCTGCACTGCCTGGCAATGTTGCCAGTCAGATCAGCCACATGCCCAGACGCTCCAGTTCAGGGTCTGACGACTACGCTTACACACAAGGTAATGTCTTCTTCTTTGTTCATGTATATCTTTGCTGTTTCCCCTTTATAAATTGACCTCACCGCAATAGTATAAACCTCCATCAAACAGTTTTCACTGCTTACTCTAGATGTTGCAATCAGTCATAACACATTCTGTTAGCTTCTTTAATTTTGCAGTGAAAAGTACAAGGCTAATAGACCTCTGTTGCTTATTTGGATTCTGACAATATATGATACATCGTTATCTATATCAAAGACGTACAAAACTACGGCTTACATGTTACATCATTTTCTGTTTGTATAAATAGCAAAAACACTGTACAAGCTTTTCTTACCTAAAAATTTGTCTTTACAGATATGACACTTTGTTATTCAGTCACTTCATGATGTGTTTGCTTTATTGTCATTCTTGGAGACTTTCACGGTATGATAAAACTTTCAAAAAACTTTTTTGCCCAACTGGTGACAGTCACTTCGATTTAAACAAATACAAACACAAACAACTTCAGGGTTTTAGGGGTAGGGAAACCAGAAACAATATTTTCCACATCACACAGAGCTATTTTTGACATATGAGTGTCACATGTGATGTCTGCGTTTACACACACTATGTGGTTTGTGTGTTGGCAGCGTGTGGTTGACACAGTTGTTGTCAGCGTTCTACTAAATGTGTGCATGTGTACAGATGTAATTATTAGCATATTTCTTACATGTTCTTGTAATTTATTACAATTAAACCTATCACTGAATAAAATTATTCAGTTCTATCACTTTTACATTAGTGCGTCACAGTGCAGCTTTCTCCTCTTTGTCTGTCTGTCTTGCAGCCTTGCTGTTGCACCAGAGGGCACGGATGGAGCGACTGTTGAAGGAACTGATGTGTGAGAGGCAGAAGCTGGAGCTGCTGAAGGGTGAGGTGAACGACATGGAGTATGACGCCCTGCAGAGACGCTTCAGACGTGTCAACAGCACGAGCTTCATCCCACGGGTATAGAGAACCTCATACAGATACAAGGACAGGGGCTTATTCTACCATGCAGAAATGTTCAATAAATTGCGTTATTTTAGAGATTATATTAGATGTACATCACAACACTGTGAACTCAAATGGAAAAATGCAATGAAATGAATGTGTCAGGTGAACTTCTGCAGCTGTGTGAGGTCATGTAATAAAATCAACAGGCACCAGACCGCCCAAGCAAATGGTTGACCACAGAAATATAAAAAGACTGGCTAGCTTACCATATGTGTACATTCTGCTTGGTGGTTTGCTAGATGTTGCTAAATATGTGACCACCACAGCTTGCAATGTTGTGTTGCCATGAAAAACACCAGCCTCCTCTCTGGTACCTAAATGTAATCTTATTTGATTGCGAAGCAAGTTCATTTACCTGCTTTGCTAAAATGCTATTTGGAGCTAGTTAATCACTTGGATATAGAGCTGTACAATTATCATAACAGTTGTATGACATGTGAATATAATCAACTGATATGAACTTTATATCAATCATAGACTAGACTTTTCATGACCATGTGTAAAACCAACTTTGAAATTAATATCAATATTATTATGAACTGACATGGTTATCCAGGGGTGGGCGATGCTTCATGTGACCATTAAAGCCCGATCCCAACATAATTTCAAGCTACTGGGTGATGGCAACCACTCAGCATGTTATTGAGTGAATCACACTTGTTTTCTTATTGGGCTCATCTACAGCTTTTCTATTTTTCAGTCAGTTTTCCAGCAAAAAATCCAACTTTTGCAAAAAGGATGCCCCATAAGTAGGACTGGAGGTGTCCATGTGGATTCCTTGCACAAATTGAATGTATTTGTGTAGTAATAACGCATAATCCACAAATTAAAATTTTTTAGACAGTAAAAAATATTTCTAGATATTAAAAAATGTTTTACTTTTATTCATTCTTTGTTTTACTTTATTATTCAAAATCATCTACTCTGATTGGGCCTCACCTTTACGTCAATGAGGCACATACACAGAGGGGCACTGTAACAGTAGAAGGGCTGACTGTGTTAATTGATTCAGTTCAAAGAAAATTACCCCTATTTCTCCTTAAAGTTCTTGCTGTGAAAATCTGAAAAAATCTGATTGTGATTTTTTAAAATTATTCTTTAGTTGTGGTGGCATTTGAACACACAGGAATTTGATATTAGGAATATCCTGAGCAATATAATATACAATCTACATAATCATATACAATATATATAAATATAATTTGGGTGGATGTATGCCTTCAGTTTGCATTACCAAATGCCCAAACATAGTGCAACAGCAGCCATTTCAAGCATCTATTGTGAAACAGGGCACTGCGTCAATTGATGCATGCAACCGTTCGAGGTATAGCCAGTTTTCAGCCTTTCTAGTGTTCCCTTTAATTGATGAAATGAGACCCCCTTCAGCCTTGCAGGCCTCTTACACATGGGTAATTATGTTTCAAATAACATTGCTGTATAAATATTTTCTTTGACGCATGTCAAAGAAGGTAACAATAATCACTAACACCACTATTTCTTCTTCCAGCCTGAGGAAATGACCAGAATGCGGACGCAAAACAGACAACTCCAGATTGACATCGATTGCACCTTGAAGGAGACAGACTTGTTGCAGTCAAGAGGTACATGCACACTCACACACAGAAGACCTGTCTACACTGTGCATTAATGCACATTGATTATATTACTGGGAACCTACAGCTATTCATATTATTTGAGTATGTCCAGAAGTCCGCCTCCCTTCTTATTTTGGGCAGCATGTTCTTTTACTGGTAAGCTACCATTAATCGCCGAACTATTGAATGCACTGTAGATGCTTTCATCTCCGTCCAGCAATGATCACATTTTCAATGCTGCTGCTAGAGGTCAGGGTGCACTCAAAACGTAATCGCCAGATTCTAATCTTCGTTTCACCTCCTCAGCATCTGTCCACTCATTTATCAAATGCATTACCTGTTCACTCATTTACTGTGCAAGCCCAAGCCCAAGTATCATAAGAGCTGACTGTCTAGTACTGAGGTAAGTCCCTATAGTACTAGCTTTGTCATCTTTCACCACACAATCCATGGGTTTAGAAAATAGTTTGAGCTTAATATAAACTAATTTCTCAGCATTGACCATAATGCATTAAAATAATTTAACCTAATGTCTTCCCTATAATTTTCTTAGGTCACATACAGCCTATATAAAAGAGTAAGAACCAACAATGAATTGTACTTAAAGTGGTTAAGTTGTCAGTTTGGGAAATAAGAATAATAATGTCACAGAGGAGACCCATATAGAGATATTTTTGTGATTCTTCGATGCGTTGTGAATAAGAGGCTGCAGCTCTCTTGCCGACTGTGACTTCCTTTCCAGTTAGTGCTGTCATGCTGTATTGATTGTAACATCAGACCTTAAAATATCACAGTACTATATTGTAATAAACATGATGTCAGGCCAAACAGTAAAGGACAGTGGATGATTTGGTATATTCTTAAATGTTAGTTTTTAGTTCTACTTTGATTTAGCTTGATGGTTAAGTCTCCTTTTCATCTTGACAATTTTGAAGCTGTAGATAACCAATACACATTAATACAAAGGAATGAAAACTTCCTGTATAGGGGGACCCAGTGTCTTTTGCATCTTGTTTAAGAAAATTGAAGGTCTTCCAGTCTTCCAGTCTGTTTCCTATGTAAGAACAAAAATAAAGCATGAGGTATCTGTGCCGTTTTTACTTGTGTGGTTTCAGTTTCTCTAATTCACTTTTAAAAAGTATATAAAATGCATGAGCCTAAAACCAAGAGAGAAAATATTACCAATCACTTATGATCACATGCACAGTTTCACCTGACTGTAAAGAGGGGCTTGCTGGAATGTGGACATCCGCTAACAGGATGCATTTTAATGCCAATAGAAATCAGACCACACCCTCAGCACTCTGCTCTAAGGGGTAATCTCCCTCTTGTGCTGAATAAATAAAATGCTGGGGTTCTGCTTAAACCGGCATGTGATTCCTCAGAGGTGACTGGTGTCAGACTCCAGTTCAGCATAGCCACAGCAGCGTATAGTTTTGTGTTTCCTTGCTCGAACACACATACTTCAGTGGATAATCCAGTTATTCATTGTTTAAATTTCCCAACAGCACCATTATATTTCTTTAGGAAATGTTTCAGCAATTTTTGACCTCTCCAGTGCCTCCACGATTCCATTGAGTTAATAACTGAAAACCCAAATATGACTGAAGTAACTTTGTGCATCATTGCACATCTGCTAATTTCAAAGTCATCCATTAGTCAAATTGGGCTTGTAAGGAAAGGTGCTCTGTTTGTAAACACTAGTTTGGCGGTGGTTTGTTTTCTGACATTATTCAGTTCTTCAGCAATATGTATTTATTTTGTTTTTTTTGTGTTCTTATTTATCTCATCTGATGGTTGAAACTTTTTCTTTATATGTACGAAAGTATTGGGACAGCCCATTTTGCAGGGTTTAGGCTGGGACTCTTGCTCCCAGTGAAAGGCAGTCTTAACTCTTAAGAATAACAAGACATTATGGATAACACCACACTTCCAACTTTGGGGAAGAACCTTTTCTGATCCAGTGCACAAAGCAAGCTCCATAAAGATAGGAGTTAGGTGTGAAAGAACTTGACATTTGGTTAATGCATCTTGTTTCTCTTTAGGCAAGTTTGACCCAAAAGCCGTGAACAACTTTTATGACAACATTCAGCCTGGTCCGGTTGTACCGCCCAAACCAGGGAAAAAAGGTGAGGATTTTTCATGAATTTTTTTTCTTTGTTTTTCCAGAACAGATCCTTCTAACATTTGAGAAGTGATCGAAAGCCCCAGCTATCTGAAAATACACATTTACATCATAACGCTTCAAAACAAATTGTGTAAAATGCGAGAACTTTGAAAGTCCTTCAGGATGCCTAGAGAACTGTTCCTTGAGACCCCATTAAAAATACAAGAAATTGGCTATTGAAAACTATAAAGAAATGGGTGTCTTGTGCACAGTAACTTATATGTAATATATAATAATGTATATTACAAATTGTATTGATAACCATGTACATTATATATACTGGTATAGAATACAGGTATGTGTGTGTGACGGCAAGAAAACACATCCATTCATACATTTCAGGCTCACAACACTTTCGAATAAATGTTGGGACAGAGGCAATATAGGGCTAGTAATAATAATGTGATTTGAAGCATGTGATCAGGTTATTAGAATCATGTTTTGGTTCGAAAGTAATATCCACAAAAATCTTTAAAGAGTAAAGATGGTCAGAGGATCTCTAGTTTGTCAACAAATTTGGGAAAATTAATGAAGTACTTAAAATGGTTTTCTCATACTTCGTCAACAAACGGGTTCTCTGAATATCCTCTACCTGTCATTGCTCTTCAGAGACTCAGACCTCATGGATACTGCTTTTCTCAACAAAGCAAGATCAGATGGGATTTGCATATTTCTTCCACTACTTTGCGTACAATCATTAAACACTTTAAAGACATTTTAAACATTTTAACATTTTAAAGCAATGAATTCTTTTGCAAAAGTTTGTCACTTAAAACTTTACTGAAGAAGCATGGTGTTACTCAGGCCCAGAAGCAGCATCGACTTTTCTGGGCCTGGAGGCATATAGGAAGGACCATCACAAGATGGAATGATATATCAGAACAAAAATCAGTATTCTGAATCTGTTTTGGAAGAAATGGTTGCCCTGTGCTCTGGACCAAAGACTTAAAGGATAATGTAGACTGATATGAGCAACAAGTTCCAAAGCCAGGGTCTGTCATGGTATGGGGTTGTGTTAGTGCCCTTACACGACTGTTATGTCTGTATTAATGCAGAAATGTCCATGGAGATTTTAGAGCAACATATGTTGCCTTCAAGGTGACTTTTTTTTCAGAGAGGTCCATGAATTTTTCAGCAAGACATTAAAAGGGCATGTCTATGGAATAAGAGGGTACAAATACTGCACTATATACTATATATCCGCTTTAAATACTATAATCCCCAATCAGCCAGAGTGGTTGAACGATCCAACAAATTAACGTAGATATTATACATGTATACAGTGGTTCCAGCTCCCCTATTAAAGTGCCCTCACCCTGCAGTTCATGCATTCTTATTGCAGTGGGGACAAAGTGCTTCCACGATGGTGTGGTTCTTGTTAGTTACTGTAGCTGCTAGTTCACTTGTCTATCCATGTTTCCACTGTCTAGTCTAGTCTGTGTTGAAGTTGTTACCTTCACAAAACAAAGGCATTTTATTTACTATACAGTTGTGCAGACAATGTTTATTGATTCATTATTTTGTGCTTGGAAGTTTTTTCTGTAGTCTGTGCAACACTTTTTTTAAGGCTAAGATGAAAGACTTACTAAATTGCTGCCCTGTAGTTAAAGACCTCCTCTATCCGGTCTGCTCTCAGACTATCTTTCGAGGCTATTGGTTTTCCTCTGACACACTAAATTTAGCTTTTACTCACACTCTTCCCCTGCCCTGGTCCCGTTTTAATTCGCTCTGACCTCTGCTTGCTCTCTGAAGTGACTGGATGGTGTGATATTGTGTTACCATTCTGTTGGGTTCACGTCACCACATTGTTGCTCTGCTGGGGTGAACTTTTAAACTGGGCAGCACTGCAATGTTAGAGCCTAGCGCACGTGTGTACATGGCTAATTTCAGCCTGAATGTCACTGCGGAGCATTGTAGCAATGAGGCGATGAGTGGCATGTTGGTTATCCAATCCAGACTTTTCCTTTTGAGAGTTCATCCTTAAGTAAGATAAGTGAACAACGTACAGTTGGGTTTGTCTTCGGTAACAAGTGATGTTTTGTGGGAAAAAATGCACACATACATAGAAAATATTTTTTAAAGCACATCTACTCTTCATTTGTCAATTTGTTAACTTATTAATAAAATCACAAAATGTGGTCTGTTAAAATTATGGCACATTTAATAATGTTTTCGTTTTAGTTTGTAAAATAAAATGCATTAAATAGAGAGAAAATGTGCACTGAAGTTGTTTACGTATTTAACATCCCTAGAGGAAGTAGAGCAGGTTTTCAGCCTTATTTTAACTTCGAAAACAAGAAAACATGTCGTCTGATCAGGGGTATTGAAACCTGCTGTATATGCCATTTTAGAATGTGGTTATGTATGCCAGTTTTTAATATAAAGACATTTAACACCTGTACTGTGTTTCTGGACAAAAACATTTTTGAGTTTTGGCTTATGAAAAAAATGTGTTTTATATATGTGTTTATATACATATACATATACCTGTTTTCCCCTTTACTCAACACTAGCTTTGTATTGCTGGCTGTTGTCCAATTCTAATCACTGTGTTTGTGCGTGTGTGTGTACATTTGTATGCGTGTTTGTACGTAAACATCTGTGCGTGTGCATGTACCTATACGTCTGTGCATGTGTGTGTACGTATACGTCTGTGTGTATGTGTGTGTGTGTGTGTTAGATGTAGGAGGACGGGGTGTGAAGCCTGCGGTTGAAGTGCAGCGTGATGAGGACTTTGAGGGCGCTCAGTGGAACTGTGACAGCTGCACTTTCCTCAACCACCCGGCTCTGAACCGCTGTGAACAGTGTGAGATGCCACGCTACACCTGAACCCATCACCCTGGCAACCAGCACGTCCCTACCCAGCATCACGCAGACCCCACCTTCTCCTCTGAAAGACTCCCACTCCTGGGACCTGCCTGTGTTCCCCCACCCCTCAGCCCCACCCAGCAATAACTGAGCCCCACTCTGCCCTGCTGAGGAAGAGCCACCTCCCCTAAATAAACCTTGTGTCTTTATCCAATCAGGCCCCGCCTCCTGCTTCCCCTCAAGAAGCTCCACAGGCACTTGTTTTAATGTTTTTGTTTTCCTACTGAAAAATTATGCTTTAAAAGAGGGATGGAGGGAGCCTTATCTCCGTGCAAACAAACTAAAGGGTGTGGCTGGCTGTGGAGCAGGCTGAAAAAGGATGGGGTTTTTTTGTTTGTTTTTTGTTTTGTTTTTTTTGTCATCCAAGTTGGATGAGCTTCTAGGATGTCAGGTAGACATGCCACACCAAGCTACCATTCCAAGCAAAAAGAGACAGCCATGTTTACACGAAAACAAGCCCAAGCGAATCGCACAAGCAGGGCTGTGCTCCACCAGATCATGGATGAAGTAAAGATTCAATGCAGGGGTCTGATTAATCTTAATGTAGAGTTCACACTGTATGCGCTCTCTGAGAGCTCCTCTTTTGAATGAAGAACACTAAGAGACATGCATATGAATTATATCCTACCTGGTACTTTTATGCATAATATGCCACACTGTATTCTGTGTTTAAGGTGTTGATTTTCCTGTGCAAATGCCTCAAGTTGCTGTACTTAATAAAGGAGTTGATTCTATGTGATGATACTCTTGCAGTTTGTGGTCTTAAGTTTCAAAGCTCCTGGATATAAAAAAATTATGTTTAAGACATGTTTGATGTCTAAGGTTTGGAGATGGCAATCTAATGCAGCCAACAAGAATTTAAAGGTTACATCAACTGATGGATGAAGTGGCATCTGTTAAAAGGATGGGAAATATTAGGCAAAGTCTACATTCAGGTCTTGTGTTGTACAGAAGTTCTTGTTCTGTTGGGAGCTCTAAAAACAGTCAGGTTCTGATTGACTTTGACAACTGGGTCAGATCATCTATAAAACAGCAGGTCTTGTGATGTGTTTATGGTATTCAGGGGTTAGTACCTACCAAAAGAGTTCTAAATAAGGACCAGAAACTGGTTATTGCGCACCCAAGGCTCACTGATGTCTGAGGTGGTGAAGGTCTTCCTGGTGTGATTCCACAGAAGAGCAACTGCTGCATAAATGTAAGTCAAAGCACGACAATGGGCATATGAGCATCACAACATGACTCTGGAGATGGAGGAAGGGGCCTGGTTGGATGAGTCATATTTTCTTTTATATCACTGGATGTGGTGCGTCACTTACCAGGGAAGAGGTGGCACCAAGATACAGAGAAGAGGCAGTGTGATGCTCTGAGTAAAGTTCTCCCGGCATTCATTTTGATATTACGACATTTACCACATACATGAACAATTGCTGGACAAGATGGTCCCATTCATGAAGGACCCGCCTAACATCTAACAGAACAGGATATATAGCAACGGCCTTGTTGCCTGATAGCACTCATCCAGAATTCTTGTGGAGTCCAAGCCTTTGGTTGGACAAGGACCAGTGCAGTATTTGTCAAGTGATTTTAATGTTATGGTTTTATGGTTAGTGCTTTTTTCTTGTTTTTTTTTTTAAGATTGTTTGTGATGTCTGACATATGATCTTCTGTTATCTATAAATAATTCAAGATGCTGCTGCTAACGTTTTTTGCGGGGGTAGGATGTATGTTAGTCTATTTTGTTAGACAGCAGTATGATAGACATTGCCAGAAACCAAATAAAGGAGTCTATAAGAGCTCATTTGATGCCTTTAAGGAATGCAGCTTGTGGGATTGTATTGTTGGATTGTAAGCTATATGGGTATTGGAGTTCCGATGCAAAATAAGGGTGCAACTTCTGACTCTGAACCTTACAGTAGGTATGAATGCAAATGCTTTTCACTTCTACTAACTCATTCTGCTTGTGTGTGTGGTTTATTTCATGTAGTTGTGTTGACTCTTGGATTCCTTTGCTGTTGCTCGCACCTCATTATGGAGCCTTAGGTCAAAATAATCCAAACAGAAGAGAACAGGCCTTCAGTTCTTTTTCTGATTGTTACTGGACTTAGTAAGAAATTCCACTGCACAAAGCACTCAGTGATTAAGGAGCTTTTGAGCTCCTACTTTTGTACTTGAAGCTCCAGGCTAGGCTTTTGGGCCTCCCTCCTCCTCAATCACTTGCAGCACTGTCGCCTGTCAGATGATGTGACAGTTTGCGTTCTCCCTTAAGTGAGCTGAGCTGTCTCACAATGTTTATGTTGACAACAGTTTCAGTTAATGCTTTGGATGATTTAGCATGTCTTGGAAGGAGCACAAAGCCAATGTAGATTAATGCTGTCCCTTCACACGGTTGATGACAAAGCAACTTAAACCTTAAACAGGTTAGGCTGGATCCTACCAGTGATGGTATCAAGGGCTAGGGGACGTTCTAGATTGTGGGTGGAAATTGGGTAAAAAGTAAAGAAGAAAATGAAAAACTTGGGAGAACCATGACTGAAGATCCCCTATCGCTTCCCCTCTCCACTCTATGCTGCATTTCCTGTGATAGTTTTTCACCCTCACTTCTCCTCCCTCTTCTTCAGCCCCGTCTTACCTGTGAATCTACTCGTTATAAACGGGGGATTTGCTCCCCTTGTTCATGCATAAGCTGCTCAGAACCCCAGCCGAAGAGCTCTGTCCACTCCTAAATGTCTGCTCTGTTCTTATGCACATGAAATGGACAAAAGTATTGGGACATCTGATGTTCAGGGTTTGGGCTAGGCCCCCTAATTTTAGTGAAGGGGAGTCTTAATGATGGATCATACCAATTTATTTGGACAATGCCATGCTTCCAAATTTGTGGACACAGTTTGAGGAAGAACTTTTTCTATTCCAGCATGACTGTGCCCCGGTGCATAAACAAGGTCAGTAAAGACAAGGTTGTGTGAGTTCAGTGTGGAAGAGCTTGACTGGCCCACACAGAGTCCTGACCTCCATCCCATCCAACACCTTTGGGATGAACTGGAACTGAGATTGTGAGCCAGGCCTTATCCTCCAACATTATTATTCATTATCAGAATGAATGAGCACAAATTCCCACAGAAAACGCTAAATCTTGTGGAAAGATTTCCAAGAAGAGTGTAAGCTGTTATACCTGCTTAAGGGAACACCACCATAATAAAGACTATGTGTGTGTATGCAATGTCATTTAAGTCCTTGTTACACTAGGATTATGAAAGTGACCATTCTGTCATACATGAATACGAGCAGAGTGTGGGAATATTTCTGAACTTGCCCTAACCACTAGGCTACCAGGTGCCCTGGTATACAAATGGATGAATGAATAAATGAATAAAGGTTTTCTTTATCTGTTTATTTTGTTAGTGTATATAAAGATTCATGTCACAACTGTGTTCTGGGGTGGAAAAGACCCCAATGCATTCATTCTCTCACACACACACCCACACACACTCACATGCATCTTGTTCACACACACTCCTGCACACTTTTCTTGATTGACAGATTGACAGTGCTAAGAAATACAGTCTTGTAGTCCACCATAATCTACCTGTATTGATACTTAACTGAGAATAATAAGATCATATCATTAGAAGATCAGTCAGAAACTAGTCTATTATCAAGGCTTGGCTATTGTCACAACACCTCTAATTTCCTACAATGCAAAAGTTTTTTTTCCCCCAATTGCGTGAATATCTATTTAAGTAGATCCAGCTTTCTGATCACAGTCTTTCTAATCTATTCTGAACGAGAGTCTCAAAACACGATCTATAACCTGTTCCAAAGGTGCGCCTAATCATTCTTTGCCATCTAGACATGTCATTGGGGTTCTGGTTTCAGTGTGCCCACAACTGGAGAAGAGAAACAAAATATGGACAAAAGATGGACACAGAATAGAAATGCAATGAGGCCCAGAATCTAAACCTTACTAAGAGTAAATTAACTTTAACATCAGTAACATTCATGGTTAAGCGGAAATAATGTTCTCTGAATGGCCTGGGTTAGATTCTGGGCAATATGAAGACACTACTAGCCCTATTGAATACATGAAACACAGTAAGAATATGTGGATTAACACACAGTTGCATCAAGCAAAGTTAAGAACCCACATTAAGTTCATCACTATGAATCGCATGTCGTATTCTCTTACTTTAATATGTTCTAAAGAAGTTTCCCACTGCCTACTTATTACAGCCTTCCCTATTTGTATTGTAAGGTAAAAATAAAAAAAATCATTATTATTGTTATCACTATACAGTAAAACTATCCTCATAAAGCATTTATAAATTATTCATATTCAGGTTGATAATTAGTTTGGTTTCCCATTAATAAGCAAGTGTAAATAAGTAATAACAGCTGTCATACTGGCAGCAACATGTTAACAAATAATTGATGAAGGTGGCAATTGAACATATCGCCTGAGATAAGCTCAGCAACTTGAAAGAGTCTTTGACAAATAGTGAGCCTGCATCAAAGTATTACTGCTATAACTTGTTTAAACTGCTCATTAGTGATTTATAAATTGCTTACAATTGATGATAATTAATTTATAGTAAACAACCTGAATATAATTCATTTATAAAGCCTATTTTTAAGGGTAGCCATAGTGTAAAGTGGTACCAAGATAAGTCTTCCATTTACAATAACCTAATATGATGCCCAGCATACGCAGCACATCACATAACCACAGGGACCCTTAAAGCACTTGATCTAGAGCCTAATAAATGCATTTCTGCTGTCACTTCATTAACCCCAAATGGTGGTCAGGTTTCTGGTTTGTTGAAGAAATAAATCAGAATTTCTTTCAGACCATCCCAAATTATCCCCTTTCAAAATTGACTTCCGCCTATAGACATATAAACACTGTGAAAATGTAAATGTAATCACTTTAATGGGAAATGCCCTGTTCTATAGAACCTTACTGATCCAGAATTGCTCGCAGTGGTGCTGATCGGAACCGTGTGATATGTATGTTCAACGATAGAACTAAATAGGAA
>JBBKCR010000016.1:14965523-14999304 GCA_037577295.1 Ladigesia roloffi
GACAGGAGACATTACAAAGTGGTCATGTGCAGTTTTAGTAAATTGAGGTGTTGTGCAGGTGGTATTTGGATACCAAGTTCAGATCATTTTCATTATATTGTGGACAAATATAATAATAATAATAATAATAATAATAATAATAATAATAATAATAATACATTTGATTTAAAAGCACCTTTCAAAACACTCAAGGACACTGTAAACAACAAATAATTTAAAAAGAACAAACATAGGAGCAGAAAATTTACAAAATCTATACAAAACATTAAAAATTTAAAAGACAGAATAAAAATAAAATAAAATAAAGGTTATACTGAATAAGCAATTTTAAACAAGTGGGTATGATATAGATGTGTTCAGTAACCATGAGCCTTAGGTGTGTAAATAAGCATATTGATCCACTGTCAGTTTTGTAGTGCATTTGTGAATGTTTGTGTTGTTATTATTGAGTTTTTCGGGGAATATTATTTGAGAGCGGATGTCCAGTTTGTTGTTTTTGTGTGTGCAGTGCTTTAATGTATATTGCTTGAAGGTGAACAGTCCAGTTTGTAGTTACTTCTTTGTGTTGATTGTAAAGTGATTGTAACAGTCTGAAACACAGCTCAACATAGTTTGTGGACCCAGTTTGGGGAAGAACCTTTTCTATTCCAGCATGAATATGCCCCAGTGCAAAAAACGAGCTCCATAAACACATGGCTGGTGGGTTTAGCGTGTGGAATAACTTGACTCTCCCGCACAGAGCCCTGACCTCAACCCCATCCAACACCTTTGAGATCAATTGGAACGGAGATTGTGAGCCAGGCCTTTTCGTCCAACATCAGTGTCTGACCTCATAAATGCTCAACAGAATGAATCGGCACAGAGAAAATATTGGAAGCTGTTATAGTGGCAAAGGGGGAACAACTAAATTAAAATCTGTATATTTTAATGCAATGTCATTAAAGTTCCTTTTGGTGTAATGGTCAGGTGTCCCAGTTCATTTGTCCATATAGTGTAAACACAAATTCTGGGTATGAATGCTCTACAGCAAAGTGATTTCTAATGACAGATGGTAGTTAGGAGCATGTTATTCGTTTGGTAAGACCATGTAAGATGAGAGAGGGGAAAATGCAAATCAGTGCCATCGGTTGATGACATTCAAATAACAAATCATGATCATTTTAAATCATCACTTTGAAAAAGTTAATATGATCACATTATAATAGAAAGATTTTTGACATAAAAAATGCCCGGCTGGAAGATCAGGAAAGCATAACTGTTCTCAGGCTAGATCGGCAGGATGTCCCTGCATCTCCCCCGTTACTCCCAAAATCTGAACAGATATCTGTTAACAGATGTAATATTTGCAGCGTTCTCCTCCAAGCATGTTATGCTGAACAATGGCACTGAATTAATGGCAGTTCAAAAAACCTGGTGTGAAGGGCAGGCACTCCCATCATGCAATAAGGAGAGACTACCAGAGAGTGGGTGGGTGAAAAAACTAAACCAGGAAAAGGGTAATATTTCAAATTATATATATTTTAATTTAATATATATTTTAAATTTAATTTCTTGGTCTATTATTCATGTATTACTATAAATAATAAAAAATATTACTTAAAATCACAACATTTATATTATTATTACACCTCATGCGCACCCATTAAAACAGCAAAAAAATGTTTTATAAGTAAGTCATGAGGCAGTGGTCAAACGGACAATATGATCAAATAAGAAAAATGCATATACCTAAGTGCTAATGAGCTTTTAAACCTGCTCAGTACATTTAAAAGCATAGGAGCCTGCACAAGCTTGATTTAATTCCACTTTATAGCATAACTCAACTCATTAAGGCTGAGCGTAAGTCTAACTACTGTTTCTAAACAGTCACAGTTTTAGTCATTGAAAGGAAATGAAACAGGACAGATGCTAAATTGTTGAATGGACATCCTGTACAATAAAGTATGTGCAAAAATTGCATTTTTGTTTGTGGAAACATGTTTAACCCACAATTGCAATGATGTCACTAGAGTGGGCCTGTCCTGGAGCCTGTGTGTTCTAATGTTCCATCTTTGTAGTGGATGTGCACATTTTTACTGCAGGTTTCATTTTTAATACACGATTCTTGCTTCTTTTGCTTCCAGAAATTCAGCTTCAGAATGAGTAAGATTATGAAATCTTACTTATAATGATAAACATTTGACATTTTTATGATTAACAATGGAAACTGACCATTTTTGTTACATTTTATTTAACCAGCAACAAAGTAGCGCATGTAAAGTTTCTTCATTCATTATCTGAGCTGTTTGTCCTAACCGGGGCCACAGGGGGTGCTGGAGCCTGTCCCGGATGGCAAAAGGCCAAAAAACACAAGGGGCGAGTTGCCAGTTTAGGACAAATAAACACACTCATATATCTTTGCTCTCTGGTAGGTAACCGGACCCCATCAAAGGAAAACCCACATGGAAAAGGACCCTGGCCATCCCGGTTGGGAACGACATAATCACTGCACCACAAGTCTCATTTTGGAACATCAGAATTCGATTTTTCACGTGCCTGTTTTCATTTTTTAAATGTATTTACCATTTGGAAAATAAATTTGACTTGTATCCATTGTAATAGTCACTGCGGTTCACTAGGTGACCACATGAGGGCAGCAAAAGCCTTTCATTGTCTACCCGATTCTGGCGACCCCACATGCTGCACAATCTTGTTTTTCCCACTCCATACCAGGCCCAGACCACGAGGAACTTGTTCATTAATTAATTAGATGTGCACTCATTTCTTTCACAGGCATTGAACTGCACTCACAGTTTACACACTCTCCACTAAAAAGCACTGCCAAAATAATTGGTTGCGCTGGAGCACATTAGCCTTAGCTTCTCAGATCAGTAGTGCTATGGAGTAGTATGACAACGGAGCTTCAGCCAACATCTACAAGATGAATTGGGAGTATTATTAATGTTCCTGTGACTGAACCTAAGCCAATTCTGATAGAAATGTTCCAACCCCATGCAAGGGGCTCGGACATCACTGAGTAGTCTTTTCTCCCAATGGCTGTCAGACTGTACAACAGGGACTTTTGCTGATGACCACACTCTTGTAGACAGTCACAGTCACACACATTCACTCATTCGGTACACATCAAAACACAGGGTAGCTGTCGCTAATTTGTCTCATGTGCAATACCACTTAGTGCAATCTTTACTGGAATGTTTATTGGTTACAATATGTGCAATGTTTACCTAAAGATGTTGGGCCATATAAAAGTATAATTTTAATCTGCATATATTTTATATTTTTTACATACATTATATTTGCATAATACAGCAACATATGCTATACTTCTATAGTATTTATCAAACATTTTAGTACTGTACATCTAGTATATTTGGAAAATGTGTATATTTAGAATTAATATTTTCTATATTTTAGTTTATTATTTAGCATATTTATACTATTGTACACTTTTTCCCAATTTTTGTACTGTCACTGTCACTTTCTGCCATGCCAAACAAATTTCCCACTTGTGGGACTAATAAAGATTTAGCTTATCTTATCTCACCTATTACACTACAGAGGGAGGGTGGGGGGAGACTGGAGAACCCAGCTTTGGGACTGGGACCTCTAGTGTAAGTCAGTAAAAGTGTGTATAAGAGTAATCTTTCAGAAAATGAGGTGGTTCATTTTGCTGTTTCTTTCAAACTGGACAAGACAGCACATCATATTATGTAAAAAGACCTTTATTACATTCTTTATCCATATATTGTATTCACAATGAACAACTCTTCATCATGTTTATCTTTTGTCTTTAATCTTCATATTCATTATATGTCATAAATTACAGTTGTTAAACTCTATGTGATTTCGGTTTATAGCAATGAACTCAAGAATGAAAGAAAACACGCAAGGATCATAACGCGGGAGATTTTAAAAATGCTCTTAAAAAAATAGAATTACAATCCTCCAAGACAAGAAGAACACTAAGTGGGTGTAGAACAAGAAACCTTACAGAGAAAAAGACACAATGAAGAAACAGAAAGACCACAAAAACCAAGACAATATAAAAAAATCCATCTTTATATATATATATATATATATATATATATATATATACACACACACACACACAGACCAGGCTGTAAAGTCCTGCGATGGTGCTGCTAATAGGACAGGGTCTTTGATTTCTCTGTGAAAGACGGTCACAAGAACAGGTACTCGTACACAGTGATGAAGGTTTAAGGTTTTCTATGGGTGAGAGGTGTCTTGCTAGTATAAATGAAGAAGACGTTAAAGGACTGAGAGCCCAGCTAACTCCCTGAGTGAGCGTGTGTGTAACTGCAACTGCACACACCACAAGCACCGCTTCCCTACCCATCCACGGCCTGCTTGCATTCAACAAAGAGCACACAACCTAAAATCCCAGGTAGGGTAGATTCAAGCATTCCTTTGAAGGGGAAATCTACCAATTAAAAAAAAATCTATGCATTGTTTGATGTGATGTGATGTTGTACTATTTACAGCAATGGTGCTAATATTTTGATATAGTCTGCGATGTGTTTCATGCCTGCTGAAACTCAGAAAGCTGTTACATTAAAAGATTAGCAATATGAGGCCTGATGGCTAACATATTGTTGACAAGAGTTTTGAGACAAAGTCTGAAGCGCTTACTTTTTAAGATCAACCATATTAATATTTCATTTAAAAAAATTCGTAATGTGGCTCTACTTGTGTTGCTGACCTCTGGTTCTAATCACTAATACACTTTGTGTACACCTCAATAACTGAGATATATATTTTGAAGGAAAACTAAAATCGTTGCAATATTATCAAAATGAGGAAACGAAAATGTTTCGTCATTCAGGGTGTGAGTCTTCTATATGTACCAAAAAATCTAACACTGTCCCCTTTTACCTGAACCCACTCTACAAGGTTTTATGAAACATATCACATTTTTATTTACAACCAGCTTAAATCAGTTAATACTAGTGGTGTGTGCAAGCTGTGCAACATTAAAGAAAGACCTGTGCAATCTTTCCTATGGGGTGATGAAGAGTTAACAGATAAGATCTGGAGTGTTTGTAAAATCCCCAGCTTCCGGGGTCCTGTATGCCGTAACTGGGTACAGGCTAACTATTGCACAGTCCCATTGTGACAATGTCTTAAAGGAATATTCCAAAGTTTTTTCCCTCCAAAACATGTTTTTTTGTTCGAATGTTAATGCTTTTGTGGTGAATAACATGCTTCAAAATAAGTAGAAATGGCACCAAATTATTTCCTATCAGCTTCCAGGGACGGAGGACAAGCACTCATCATCAAAATAGACTTGTTCAAATGCAAGACAGAATAAAAGCATATTATTGGGTTTATTTATTATTGGAACACTGTATCTATTCTTGTCCCAAATGGTTCAGTTACCTCCAACCTTAACCCTGAAAAGGAGGAAACTTTGTAGTGTAGAAATAGATGCAGTGCTCTATTTACAAAAAGCATTTTTAAATTAGAGAATATTACAGCATTACTGACTTAGTTTTGTTTTTGGGTCCCTTAACTTGTTGTTCGAAGCCCCATGGAAGAGATACAATTTTCACTGTAGTTTAGGAACATTTCATAACAAAAAAACATGAATATATAATATAAATTTTGGGGGAAAAACATATTTGAATATTCCATAAAGCACCCAGAGAGGTCTGAGAACTAATAAAGTTATACAGAAAAGCTTAAAGGAAAGTGTTCAGTCTGGACTGAGACGAGCACTGTTCCAGCAGTGCAGAAACACGGCAGAAGTGAAATGGTCGTTTCTAAGATACATTTTAACAGTTACAACAGCCAAAGCAGTCAGCTCTTCAGACTGACCTGTTTGTACAATGCTACAGAGAAAAAAAAATAACATCAACAACAAAAAAGTGTTCTATACCGGATTTGGGAAGCAAGGCTCTTTTGATAAAATGCTTTCCGGCCACACCAAAGCTCCCCGGAGTTTGATGCTAATCTATTGCGAGAATGGACTTCCTGCCTTCACTCAGAAGATAGCAGTGAAGTCTTAGCATGCTCAAGATTAGCAGATGAAACGTTAGCCGTCAGCCTTATGTCCCCTACCTCCTAAACCTCTCCTCCAGAGCTCAATGCGCTGAAGTGGAAAAATACATCTGCACAAAATAGAAACATTTGCTTTGTCCTTCAGTTTGCTCGGCAAAAGTATGAAAAATAGAATGTACACTTTAACCATAGTAGTCCCTTACTCAGGGGGTAGCTGCTGGCTCTGTGTCAATAGCATGTAGCATAACTGAGCTGTATTCGTCACTACATTATGCAAAGGAGAGTGGGGCCAGAACAAAAAAGGTCAAGAGAGGAACAAATCACACAACAAAACCCTGGCCATCCTCTTTCACGTCACTTTCAAGCTGTTGCATGAGTTTGGATCGCCACAAGGTTTGGAGGAATAGGCTGGATATTAGGATTTCCAAAGAAAACTCCCATTTCCATGTCCATGCCCAGCTCCCTCCTGGACTGTTCAGGTTCGGCCACTGTAACCGGGCCGTTTGTTTTCTCTCTCAACACAAGGTTCCACCCTTCCACTTCCTCTCCGTAATCTCCATGGGCCTCCAAAATACACCCCCAGCTGTTGTTACCGCCCACACTCAGAAACACAACGCTGAATTTACTTCATTCAAATACAATTTCCACATGACATAAATACATCAACACAATTATCAAAGAAAAGTCTGAATTGGACTGAGTCTGAAACATTTTCAAATTTGAATTCAATATTTGATTCGATTTTGTAAATTTGTGATAAAAAACTCCAATAAAAAATGTAAAAATCCTATAAAAATCACAATAAATGAAAAGCTTGGAAAAGAGCCATCATTACCATACAGTGCTGCGCGCACTAATTTTTTATGACCTCTGAAATCATTAGGCCTTTAAGTTGATGTAATAGGTTCATGTAGAAATTCTTTACACTTTTGGTTCAAGTAAATTCATTGTAGTTTTCAGTGCAGTTATTGCGATGGACACACACGCATGAGAAGTGAGTCAGTGAGAAAGAGGGAGTGTTACAGATTAACTTCACATAGATTGCAGGGCAAGAGCGCTGTCCTGTCTTTAGAGGACCGAGTGTGTTTCCTGGAGTCTTCATAGGGACAATCCTGAGTGACTGCAGGCTGAAGGAAGAGCCAGTTCAGAAGGTTACGTTCGCAGACTTGGAGAGGTTTTTTATAGTCTTTAAGTGCTATCCACCCGCCTCGAAATCCAAAGTGTTTCTAAAGCTGTTTCAGTCAGTCAGCTTGAGCCAGGGTGCTTCTTTCTCAAAAAAACAATCAGGCAGTCTTTGAGGGTTTTTTTGACAACATTCATTGAGAGAGGAGGACTTTTATGGTGCATCTCTCTTGCATTCTCTATAGGTCCTTCTCTGTCTGTCTATCTGTTTCTCTGAACGCATGTGTATGATATATACGGCATATAAATATATACTCAAACATTTCTATTATTCTTAATAAACCTATGTAGTATCTATTTTAATTACAGAAAAATATTGAAGTACTTTGTCTTCAATTCTAGAGTGGCATTTGTAGGGAAAGGGGTAGCAGGACAAAGGTTTTTGAAATTTAACAATTAAAAAAATATATAAGGTCGAATTAAGACCTCCGAAATACTGACTGCACACCATCCTGCATTAAAGCAAGAATAGGAGCAGCAGTGTATTATTGAACATGTAGGAACGTGAGACAGCTATGGGTATAAGGGACTCTGATTAGCATGCTTATATGCTAACATCAACTCTAAAGTCTGTTGTTGGTCCCTCCAAACAGTTTGTGTTGCAACAGGAGATACATAACTGTCCACAATGGGCCACTGAAAAACTTAAACTAAGCTTTAAAAGCACAGTTTACACGAACAAACAGGACAAATACACATAATACATTCTGTCTCATTCCTGAGGCTGTGCCACATATCCACTAGAGTACATTCATAAAGTTTCTCTAAACGGGTCAAGAGCCAGTTGTTTCCCAATTGTGTCCCAATTGGGTACTTCATCTTTAAGGAGATTTAAGCTCCGTCGAGAATTCTTTCTCCTAATAACTTTGTTAAAACAGGTAGTTAGCATGCACATGACTACACAGCACTTTGTGTGTCAACTTGTGTTTCAAATCACGGGGCCTGCTTACGCAGTGCCGGCAACCCCTTTCAGAGGGAGCCTGAAGAAAGGGATTGTGGGATCTGGAGTCCTAAAGTGTTGTGTGCAAGATTGTCAGTGAGCTGCTGGTCTGCCTATGACACTTCCAATCTACCATCCCTCTCACTTTTCATGACTACATCTTTCTCTCAAACTTTCTTTCCTTTTTGCATTCTCTCTCTCTTTCTAAAGCACCAGTCTGAGGGCTGGCCCGGCTCTAGCCCTCAGTGGAGTCAGGGAAAGCTATTTCACTCCCAAAAACCTCTCTGTAGAGGGGAGGGAAATTGTAGGCCGTTTCCGGGTGAAGCAGGCGAAAAAACTCCAGCTTGTCAATGTGAAGGTTGCAAATGGACTTCATCATGGGCAGCTTAGCCACCATCTAAAATAGAGGAGAGAGACAGACAGAAAAGAAGAGAGAAATAAAACATTATTTAACATCAGTTTTCAGAATTAACAATATATTCTGACACTGCAAATCTATTTCATGAATAAGTCACGGTAGTCACAGAATAACTGGTCTCAAGGCTGATTACTGAATAACAGCCTTGGGGTTCAAGGGTTTTAGAGTCAGAATAGGAAATGGCTGAAAGAATAGCCTTGCCAAATATTTTAACATGGGAACTGGGGATGACAAGCAGTGTATTTAGACACAGCACAAAAGCCAGCAGTTAGAATGACCATGCTAATATGATCCTGTTAACAGGATATTTTCATGCCCCTTGTGTGTGTGGGCACCATAGCTGTTGGTCCTGTCATAAAATGTCTGATCTCCAATATAGCCACAGTCCTCCTTGGCAGGAAGTCCAAAAGAGCACCAAAGGTTTTGTTCTTCCTGAATAGGCAGCATGGACCTCTGCCCCCTACAGGTTTCATGTTAGCTAATGTGAAGCTGGCTTTACGTGACTCAGATGAACCACATGCCACCCCTCACCCTCCCAGTGTTGATGGTATCGTGTGTTTGGGGGTGTTGTAGCCAATGGATGAAACTGGACATGACAAATCTGGAGAACACACTGTGCTACTTTACACTTCTATTCACTTTCGCCTAAATGCATGCATGTGTATTGATGCAGTGTATTGGACCTTGGTCAGCTTTTCCTCTGAGGTGCCTCCTCTATTCAGACATCGCTGCAGGGCCAGGTAGACTTTCTCCTGAAGCCTCTGTACTTGCTGGCTATCTGTAAGCCACGGTCGGTCTGTAGAACAACACATCCAGAACGTCAACATCAGTATACATCAGTAATAACTCCTTCTCTCCACCTAAGATTATATTTCAAATTCAATAACAGACTCCAGTCCTGCAAGGTCAATTGGCTTATGTTTTTTTTTGTAGCAATAAGGTATTGTGGTGTTTTTTCACTATGGGCCAGTTTCCCAGATGGAACATGAACAATATTGTCTTTTCAGTGAAACAGTGTAGTCCAGGAGTCCAAGAGACCATTTCTGCATGTTTGATGTTTACTGTTCATTTCCAGATTTTTGCTGCATGTTTTAAATTTAATTCATTCGGTAGCACACCCCCCACTTCAGAAAATAAATGACAATTTCAGGTGAACTGAATTGAATAAGATAAAGGACCTGGAGAGAGGAGGACAGCAGCACTGAAGAGAGCCATCTCCTCTTCAGTAAGCTGCAGGCGGCTCATGGACTTGGCCAGCTCATACACAGCGTTCACCAGGTCATCGCAGCCTGCAAAATAAACATGGAATAATGTAAACAAAGGCATCTGAGTGGACACTACTAACCAATGTAATTTGTTTTACAGTAATGAGGCACAAGTATGGCTTTAAATGTCTTTTATCATACATTGATTAAAATATTTGACTAAAAATACACCTCTGTGCACAAACGTAAATGGTGGCACAGTATTACTTTTCCTTTTCAATACTGATACCAGTATTAAAACCCGAAGTACATCTGAACCTAATAAACCTAACTGAGCTCATTTTAATTGAAACACTTCATTTAAGTATGTGAAAAGATCCTACAAGTAGAAATACAAAGCTAACAACAAGACACATCACAGTGTGAATGGTTTGTCACAGGACTTGGTCTAAAAAGTTCAATTTTTCCTGATTGCAGTTCTTTTGAGTAGAACAGCAAACTCATATGTCATATGTTCTCTGAAGCAATTCAAGCAATATTAACCCAAGAACATGGCAAAAAAGTGAGTTTATCCTACAATAATTTTAAACGTATATCCATAGAAGTTATTTAACACAATCAGAACAGGAGGTATATTACTTCAATGTACTAAATATAGTTGAACATAAGTGCCAGTGTCAGTTATGTCTGTGCAATGAGTCTCACCAAGTGCTTTAAAGAGGTGAGGGCTTGCAAACTTCCCATCAAACAGCAGTGTCTGATTGAGGGGGTTATAAACTCGACACATCCGGATCAGCAATACATCCAGACAACCTGCAGAGGAGAGGCAGCACAGCAAGGATGGACAGAGAAAAAGATAGAGGGATAGAGAGAGAGATGCACCCACCACATAAATAATTGATTATTTTTTGTGATTTTAGCATATGTTAATGTGTGATGACATCAGAAGTCATAATAAGCAAAAAAAAACCAAAAGTGTTTTGTTTTCATTTTAAAAGCATACAATAAACAAAGGATGTGTGAATCAGGACAGAGAGAGAGAGAGAGACAGATGGGGAGGAAGAAAACAAAAAGAGCAACTGTTAGAATGGAAACAATGAATAATGCACACAACTATTCTGCTGAAATCATTGGTTTAACAAGTCTTCTGGGCCTCTTCTGTTCATGATATAATGCATTTGCAAGCGACAAAGGGACAGAATTCCCCTTAAACACAATTTTTCACTCCCATAATTCCCAAGGGTCTTAAAAGAAGAGCTCTCAGATGCTTTGGGTCAATGAGGGACCGAGTATAAAAGTATGAGGGTGGTTGTGTGAAGCTCTATAATCTAGTGCTGGTGTTACAACTTTAAATGTTTCAATTAATTAAACATCATAAGCTATAAAATGAAGAATTTTATTCTGAGATTGCATTATGCATTATGTACAGAATGAAGTGGTAATGAAATGATTTGGTATCTAGTGTATCTTTAAAACTATGTAAGTTGTTATTTTTACACAATTGCAATTACCATCCCAGTCAAGAAACCAATTTTTTGGTAATGGTGCCTGATTGTTGTTGCCATGGTGTAAAGTGGTGCTGACCTGCTTTGAGGAGGATGATCTGGTCATTTTGACACAGATCCATGAAGCCTGTGATGCGTTTGGCAAACTCCACAACATACTGGATGGCGTTGGTGATATGAACTGAGCACTGCTGCCACATCGCCTCTGTTGGCTACATAAACCAGGGGAGAGAGTGTAGGTGTGTTAGAACCACAAATACATCATACTGGCCTGTATGTGTCAAATAAGGTATCAGTTACAAAAATAGTTACACAAATATAGACTGAGCATCTATGTTATTCAAACAAAAGCTTGTAACACTTCAGAAGAACAAAAATATTCTAGCACTCGAATGTAATGTAAAATAACAAGAGTTTATTTTAATTCATTTTATACTCCCGTCATTGTTCTGACACAAAACTTTCACACACATTAAAGGACAGTAAGATTTTGTGCAGACATGCATGTTTTTATCTCTTAAAAATATAAACTTATACTAACAGTGTAATACTGGACAATACTAAAGTATTTAGAGGTTTAGGTATAGGACCAGTACCTTGTTCTGGTATGTTCGAGTCTCTTCAACTGTGTAAAGATTCCAGGTGAGCCGTTTCAGTTCCTCGGGACTGTATTGACTCGTCTCCATGTGGGACTTCACCACACTCTCAGTAATGCGCTCTGTAAACATACAAACATAAACAAGAACATGTCAGCATGAAAAAAATTTACATATCTGTTGTCTTATTAGTATGTAATAAACTTAATGTGCTTCAACCTTTCAGTTGATTCAGTGTGTGTTATTGTTTTGGTGTGTTGCTACTAACACCCTTGGACGTTACATGGTGCATTAAAAGCAACAAGCCCTGTCACACATTACATAAGTCTGTACACATTCTGTTAATTTTAATTCAGTACAAAATGTCAGAATATTTTAATTTTCACAATACACAGCACATAACAATATTTACACTTTACTGGTGTTATTAGTGGCCATAGCCACATTTAATACAAATTTAAAACAGCATAATTACTGTAATACAGATTTTTCCATAATGTGCTACGCTTGTCATAGTTCCGTTCTGTTCATCGGGAAGCTTATGTGACAACGCTACACTAAATTCAGTTACATTTTATTCTTTTGTAATAAAACATAATGTTAACCAGATTTCTATAAGCACTAAGATAATCAACAATAATCTACCATGAGATGTGAGAAGTGAGGAAAAGTGTCATTCGGATAAGATACAGCAAAACATTTTATTTTTAAGATATTATTATATAAAGATATTAATATTATGGGAATTCTAGGATGATTCCAAAATGCAAATGTCTTTAGATCATGTTATGCTATTGAAATGTAATATTTCTTTGCATGTGGAATTTAATTATACATGGAATATATACTTCTGGAATATAATAATATTCCAGAATGTGTCATGCAATATTGATGACATTTAGTCTTCTTTTTAATGCTTATTTTTTAACAACTGCCTGCTGATACTGATATGATTGAAATGTCACCAGATATCCTGGGTGATGCTGTTAGCCTTGTAGTGACTGTGATACTCCAACTGAATCTGTATATATGACTGATGTAACTTTGTACACTATAGTGCAATATAACAATAAGAAACATAAATATGTTTGGTGCAATGAGACTGACCTATTTCCAAAAGGGAGCATCCCTCAGGCTGGCCATTGAGTGGAGAGTGTGTGTACATGCTGCTTTCATGGAGCAGCTGGTACTCGTGTTTGATGTGAGGTGTTTCACTGAACTCCTGGCCGTTTTGTTCAGGGGAACTCTGAGAGGAGGAACTGCTTCCCCCGCTGCCCCCCAGCAGCTCCAGGCTGCAGTACTCTCCAGCGCCCTCCGGTGTCAGTGGCAGATCAAACAGCAGGTTGTCTGGCAGGGCTCCAATGTCATCTAGGTCACTGAGGGCCGTGCTGGAGCTGCTGCGGCTATACGCTCGTCCGTGTCCACTGTTGCCATTCTTCCCAGCATCATCAACCCCACGAGTGGGAATGGGTATGCCCCCAACACCGTTGGCCCGCTCCTGAGTCTGCTGGTGTTTCTGAACCTCTGCATACAGGCTGTCCCGCTGCTTTTTGGACATGCGGCCAAACTTCACAGCTAAGCAAAAGAAAAATGAAATCATGGAATTTCAATTAAAATTCAATTTTACTGATTTTGCTGGAAACAAACCTGAAACACATGAAGAGTGCAACTACTGATTTTTAAATCTAAAATGAACAAAAGTGCTCTACAGCAAAATACACTAAAGTCCTAATAACATCTTTATAATGTCAGTGTGGATAAGCTAAGCCCCTCCTTCCCACTTTCCACTGCTATAATTCAGTCAGGTGTCTAGTTTTTATCACTGACAGAGTTTCCCTGAAATAGTATGAAGAAGAGACATTCAGAAGAAGGTGAGAGATGTATAGAACATACTACACTCTAGTGTGCACATCTGTGTGTGGGCAAAGGTTTGTGTAACTTGGCTGTCTTTCAACAGGCATCCAAATGGATAGAGAGGAGGAGAGAGTTAGATCAGATCATTATAGATTAGTGAAGGGTTAAGACCAAGTTCAAAAATCCAATATCTACAGGTTTATGTCACTGGCACGACAGATTAAAAATGAAACTAATTTTCACATCTCACTAGGTTTCTCCCTGGCAATGTGCCACGGTACCATTTCATTGTCAAAATCAGTTTCTGGTGCACTATGCTAAATGTTCCCACCAGGGATATGGCTAAGGGTTTGCCACAGGCTAAGCGGTGTCCACCTGATACCTATTTGAAAGGTTTGGAAAAAATATGGGTTCAATTTTCCCCTTTTTCAGTTTATGTTTTGGTCTGATTACAAAGTCTCCACAAGGTTTCCAACACAACAGCTAAGACACTGCAAACCACTTCGATTCCTTTGTGTCTCAGAACCATATTCTGAGAATTGCACATGACTGCACGTCACGGCAGTCCGCATATTCGTAAACTGTGCCATGTTGAATAACAAAAAACTCCAGACTGGTGACAGTAAAAAGCAGGGCTTGTTAGACATGCATCAAAAAAGAGATGCTGATTTACGCCACACCATTCTGTGAATCATTCTGAATCATTTAAAATGATATTGCGAAAGTCTGCTGTGTACTAAATGCTACATTTAATACACATTTTGATTAAGGCATTCACATGACCAAGAGTTTTAATCAATAATGTAGGCCATATAAAGTAAAGTGTCTGAAGTTTCTTCAGTGTAAATTATATGTCAAAAACATCTACACACCCCTTCTAATGAATGCATTTACACTCAGCTTGTTTACTCCCCAAAGCAAAGCACTGCTAATAGAGAAGCTGCATCCTAGACTTCATGAGTAAAGCGAAGTGTTAGCTAGATTGTGTAACGCCCCCCATCACTGAACTGTGGACAGTGGAAGTTCTTTGGAGTGATAAAGCTCCATTTGAAACTTCTGGGAAGGGTCTGTAACCCAGAACAAACCATCCAGCATCAGAAACTGACCTCAAATCCTCTCAGCAATGTTCCAGCATGCAGTGTAAGAGGCTGCTACTGCAGCAAAGGAAGACAAACTCCCTATTCATACCTTTTGATTTCAAAAGAAGTGCTGCACGAGCTGGTGTGTACTTTAAATGAACTTTAAGGCATGTAACAATGGGATATGGTGGGGGTCACTCACCATCGCGGCTCATGCCGAGTGCCAGACATTTCTGCAGACGGCAATGCTGACAGCGGTTGCGGTTGGTGCGGTCAATCAGGCAGTTCCTCTGTCGAGAACACGAGTACATTGCATTGTTCTGCTGACTGCGGCGGAAGAAACCCTGCAAGAAAAACAGAAATAAAATCTGAATGAGACACATGGCAAGTGTAGGATCATGCTGATCACAAACAACAGCTCCCAAGTAACTAAGCATCAGGACAGAGAAGACAGAGAAGATTACTTTTTATTTTTAAGATAACACTGCAGGAGACTTGGACTTGAATGGAACTGAGAAAACATTTGGTTCCTGTTTGGTTATTTGTAACACAGACGAAATCACTTCATTTGGCTCCTTGGGCTGAACCAGTGGAAACTGGTGACTCGGGCAGGATCAGATTATAACAGAATATTCCCATCAGTAATGAAAGGAAAAACACTCGCAATACCACGCCATTCAAAACTTCAGAATAAAATAACAGAGCACTGTCTCCCTGCAGCCAGCCCATCTGAACATTAGTTCATCTGCTTTTGGTGTATAAAGAACTGCATTGTGGGCTCCCTTGGGGGACTTTAAAGAGTGGACTGAATATCAATGCTCTAAGTTAAATGTTTAAATATGTTAAATACAAGCTTAATAATTTATAATCATATGAAATACAAGTAATACAGGATACATTACAGGAATAAATTGTTCAAAGATACCTCTGAGAACTTTATAATCACTTTTATCACTTGTATCATTTGTATATACAATAATAGCAAATGCAAATGTACATGAAAATATAATACAAAATCTATTTAGATATCATTTTAAATATTTCAAAAAAAAATGCTGAATGCTTTGTATCTATTTTGAATAATTTTGTCTTTCTGTCTGAGTTTTGATCAATCTATAAAAAAAATAGATTGTGACTGCGCAATTTAATAGAATGTCATTTTTTATATAAATTTGGATATGGATATAAATAAAAGTTATGATAACTTCATTATTAATGCTAATTATTAATGCTGTGAATGCACTTTATTACTAATTCATTTTGAATATTAATTTTATTATAACACCATTCTGAATATTAGTTTTATAACTTCACTTTAAACATTTATTTTACTATAATATGATGGCTTGTGGATTTTTTTTATAACCTCCTTCCAAATATTAATCTGATTACATCATCATTCTGAATTTTCATTTTATTATACTTTTATTCTAGATATCCATTTGGAGAGAAGTTCATTCTGTATATTGAAGTTCTTGGAATGTCATTCTTGACCTTTAACAGCTGTATTAAAATAAGCTCCCAAACCTTTTGCTTAATTTTTTGGGTTTCAGAACAGTAGTCTATAAAAATCTGTTTATATGTTTCTCTGAAACAAAGTATCACGATTTTATTGAAGACTTTAACAATGTGCACATTATGTTTGTTTTATAACAAGTGGAGGGGAAAGTTTAGATTTACGTTACCTTGCACCCCTCACAAGTGATGACTCCATAATGAATACCCGATGACTTATCCCCGCAGATCTTGCAAGGGATCACCTCAATTTGAGCTGAGAAAAACAGAAAATAAAGGAATGTTTGAATATTAGTGACATGCAACAAAACCTTAATATGCTCTAATGTCAGTTTTGATGATGAAAACAGCATTAAACAGGCCCTGCGATGCCCTTGCTTTGACCCATCGATCTTTTGCTCGCTGGTTCAATAAATCGGTGATATCTAGGCCAGAACACTGCTGCAGGCATCCCTGCCACCAAACAAGTGGAAACTTTTTTCCAGTGGCTTTCATTTTCCAGCTGTTACTCTTTATTAGGAAAGATAAAGCAATGGAATTGAAATTCCACATTTGTCAGACTCTGACCAACAATATTTTGTAATGACGCAATGAAACTGGAGCTGAAAACTACTAAAGAAATCATTTTTGCAGATTTTCTTTTTCACTTTTTGCTGGCAAGGCTCATACAGACCTAAGCAGATTGGACTAGAATTATAAAATGCTGCACAAATGTGAATACAGTCTTTGTTATGCTTCTCAGAAAAGTAGGTCCGGATGACGTACGGTAAAGTTCAAATGCAAAATAAGGCACCATCATGAATGCTGCTTTGAATTTTATGCACTTTTTTATTTAGTAGCCTATACTTTGTTCATAAATGGCATACTACATATTCAAATGTTTGTGGACGGACCCCCTTCAAAACCTTCCTTTGAAATCAAGGGCATAAAATGGAGTTATGCTAAAGTCACAGCCTCTACACTTCTTAATGCCAGATGGAGGAACATTGCTGCAAGGACTGTATTGCATTCCACAAGAGCATTAAGTACTCATGTTGGATGATTGTTTCAGGACCACAAACACACCATTCTGGTTCATTCCAATGGTGCTGGATGGAGATTTATCACAGCAGAGAACCCAGTTACACTGCAGTGGTGGTGGGCCTTATGCTCCTCTGTGTGATATTTGGCACTGGACACGTGTAGGATTACATAATTCTAATGTCGATGCTTTTCCATTAAGATTATACAAGCTATACAGGCACATTTGAATGCTACTGATTCAAATAGCTAAAAATAGCTATCCAATATAGCATCCAATTATACACAGAGGCAGTAGGTGACCTAGAGGTTAGGGAATTGCTCCTACAGTCAGAAGGCTGTCAGTTCAAATGCCAATTGCTAGCAGCACCTCTGAGACCCCTGTGCTGTGATGTGTTGTGTTCACATGTGACCACAATATTGCCACCCACTTACTTGAAATGAAGTAAAAAAAATACATTATCTATAACCATCATCAAACAATCTATTACAATATGCTTGTGCAACAAACGTTACAATACCTTGTTTCAACAGGCCTTTACTGAAACTACAGGAGTAGTGAAATATTATGAAAGGCACTGGGGTCCAAGCCCTGTGCACTAGATGATGAGCTCCTCTCAATCCATTTACATTTAGAGCATTTACCAAGTCTGTGTGTTTGCACAATTTTTTCCCTCCTTTATAGGTCTGTGTGGTGACGCAAGCTGTTATGTAACATGCAATTTGCTGTGACACAGCTAGCTGACCCTTTGGGGGTAATCAACACTCACTCAAGTAAAGAAAGAGAGCTTTTTTGAGTGTCACAAAATGGACAAATAGAGAGAGAGAGAGAGAGAGAGCTAAAGTGACTAATGATTCAGCAAAAGTCATTCAGTATGGCCAGTACAGTATCAACATAGCCTCAAAAAGAAGCCAAGCATGACGTGAGGCATAATCGGAATGTTCTCCACCTATAAACACAGAAAAATCATAATAAACAAGTACAGGCCATGGAAAATGGTCTCAGTCAATCTTTTCTTTTTTCTTTTTTTGTATCTCTCGTTCAGCCCCAACACCCCACCCCCTCCCTCACACACCCCTCCCCCACCCACCCCACCAACCCTGTTATATAACCGCCGTCTGGCCACGTTCCATGAATGCACTCATTCACGGGAGGTCGCCATGGCAACAGTATGACGAGCATCTCTCAGTCCTGCCCATTCTCAGCTCTCATTGGCTCCTGGCAGAAAAGTCTTGTCTCTGATTGGTCAGTTCACGCAGGGGCCAGAAGGGTCAGGATAATGTGGACGAGCTGTTCTACTGACACACTTTCGACCAAAGCTGGAGGAGGGGCCTGCCAGAAAAAACTGCAAAGCCTCCTAATCTGGTTGTTAATTTCTTTTTTTCTACTTTTGTCCTTTTTTGCAATGCTTTTAAAGCATGTTTAATGAAATACCTTTTATTTTATGCATGAACACTTTAATTCTAGACAGGATTTAATGGTTTTGTAAATGGATGGTACCTGTAAAGTTTGGTCTTAAATGGCTTGACCTTTTAATTCAAATGGCTTAACATATGATATCAGATGGCCTTAGAATTGTACACAATACTCTATACACACACTTTTGATTTTTAAGTAATGTTGAAGGGGAATGCGATACGGTTCTGACTCTTATGGTTCTGGCACTTCAGTATGATCCTAAAGGGGTCTAGTAATTTACACTTGCTTCTGACTCGTGGCAGCAGACCAAGAATTTGGGTGCCTGCACCGACGGACTCTGCTCTCATAAACCTATTCTTGAACTCCAGCTCCCCATGAGGGCCCATCCAGAGATGTTATGAACATTATTTAGACACACACACATGGAATTTTCAATTTAACTTTAATTTACTTTAATCTGATTAAGCTAGCATTGTGGCAAAGCTTATAGAATCAGTTTTTTTTTCCAATTGAAAACTTTTTATTTTTATTTTAACACAATTTGTCACACCACATGGATCATGGCAGATCTAATACGGACTGTTTTGATGACATTTGTTAAGGACACAGCTGCTGGAATTATACAAGACTTTACACTGGCTGTATAACACAAAGTGCTGAAAACAGATGTGTCAGAAAATAACCCCAGAAACATTTTCTATTTAGTGAATTCAACTCCATAAACTTGTGCCCACTGGCAACACAGGTGTTCATCTGCACACACATGTATAATCTTAATATAAAACCAATAGCTGCATTCTGAAGCAGCCAAACATAAACGTTAAGTCATCCAGCTTGATGCCAAGTGTCAGCTAGAAGGGTATAAAGTCCCTCCTCACTGGACTCTGAACCAGGCGAAGTGCATTCACTGGAAAAATTGAAGCTCAATCCAGAACCTCTGGGATGAGTTGAAGCTGTGTATTTGTTCAAAAACTAATCATAAAACCTGGCCTCATTGATGCTACTGAGGCTGAATGTAATCGCATTCTCACAGCAATGTTCCAACATCCAGTGTAAACCATTCCCAGAGGCATAAAGGCTCTAACTGCAATAAAAAGGGGAAAAAATATTAGTGCTCCAGATCTCCAGAGAAATGCAGGATGAACAAACTTTTGGAACTGGACGTCACAAGAAACTGCCAGAATAATTTGTGATGGTTTATAAATTGAGACAAGATTTTTTTCCTAAATTAGAAGTGTGTGTGTTCTTTTGCATTTAACCAGGATTTTATTACCTCCAGTTAGACTATACTGGCTGAATACTGTGAATGAAAAACAATGCAATTAATTCAGTTGAAACCAAAATGCTTGTTCTTATTTAAAATATTGTAGAAATGTAATATGTGAATGTTATATGTACATTTATTTGGAGTGGTTTGGTAGATACATAATTTTAACAAGTATCTGCAGACATTAGGGATGACTCTGGTATTGCTGTGTTTCCCTAGACTATTTCACTGTATATAAAACAATGGATATATTTATTTTAGGTCTAAAATACTAAGCAGTGCACCTTATTGAGCTGTTTCTTTAAATTTTTTCTTCTTTTATATATATTTTCAAGCCAAATATCTTGTACATTCACAGTTATACTGCACTCTAAGTTTATTAAACCTATTTACTTTACTATATTTTTATTTTGTATGAAGATAATAGCATATTTTCTAATGTTATTTGTAGTCGGTGTCTGGTCTTCCTAGCATCTTACACATGTGCACACACCAAGACAAATTCTTCTATGAGCAACATACCCGCTGACAAAAACATTCTGATGCTACTCAGATTTAAGAGCATTTTTTGAATGAAATACCCAAACATGTTCAGGCAACTTTCTGTCATATCGCTTTACCTGTGCTATTCCTGTGATCACTCGAAACCTGTTAACCACGCGGCAGATATTTGGCATAGCGTCAATGCTTTAGTTATTAACGTCTCTCCTATAGTTCCTTGAAGTCTCTCTCCAGGAACTACAAATGACATAATATTGATGCAAGGCAACAATTCTCAAAACCTCAGTGAGCTGTGAAAGGCTTAAATGACAGTCTGTGAAAAATGAACTGATTATTGTCCATGGTGTGGTCAAATTATTATTATACTTATCGTTCATTTGTTCAGGCTTGTAGTTCATCTACATTCTTATGTAATTTTGAATGAACATGTAGTGTATTTATTGTTTATATTTCAATCCTCATAAATGTCAATCCCACTTAACTTGTACATGTAATATATTTTATGCCTGCAATAACCATGAATACTTTTGAAAGAAGTCACTTTGGAATCACCTTTTTCCAAAGGTCAGCTCTTCCTGCTTGCTCTGAATCAGGTCAGGCTGTGTTTATCCAGTTCAGTCACAATCAAACAAGCAAATCAAGTCTAATTAAACCGGCCCTGTTTGATTTAGCACGTTGGCAATGGCCAGTGTCCTTCCAAAGAAAACTAATTAAGGTGAGATTTATTAGAGTGCTATGTTTATCAGGCAAGACGCCTAAGTAATCAAGCTTTTCTTATCTCTCCCTCTCCCTCTCCCTCTCTCTCTCTCTCTCTCTGACTCTTTCTCCATGTCAGTGTGTCAGCAACCTGTCAAGCTCTATCTGTAGCCGTAAAAACATCAGGGACTTTGGCCTCTTATCGTTTTAATCAAACAAACCAGCATGGCTTCAAAGGTCCTGTTTGCCTTACACTTTGTATTTGCATAACAAAGAGCAAAGCCTGAAGCTGGACAGTAAGTGATAATATATTCATGCCTGTGAGATAAATTACATCAGAGTACATCATGGGTATTCTCTTGTATTTTAGAACTGTGATCAACTGCATTTATCACATATAAAGACTCTGACACACTGGAGACCGTAAGAAAGATGTGCTCCTCTAACTTATACATTGCCATAAATTTAGTTTATCACAGGAGCTTTTGCTTGTTAGTACTAGATCCATAGAAACTAACAAAGCAAAATAAGACTTGGCTGTTCTCTTGCCAAATTGGGTTAACTTGCATGTACAACAGCACGAGTATAGTGACTGTTATCAGTTTAATCCATTCATTGCTATCCAATTATATTTTGTGTTTTAAAAAAAAACTAAATATAGTGAAAAAAAATGTGTTGTGATGTAATATTTTTGCTGTACTGCACTCCCTTACTGGACAGCTGTGTCTCCTGAGGCCCATCACTCTAAAGGGTAAAGAGATACATATCTTCCAGAGCAGGTGTAGTCTATACAAAGACATGTACAGACACACAGACACAGACACACAGACACACACACACACTACACTATGTCACCATGGCAGGGTGACAGCTCTAAAATATCCATACTTGGCATTGGCATGGTCAGAGTACAAACGCGAACCCCGAAGATTGACATATAAGCAGCAGGCAGCGAGTCGCGGTTACACACATTAGCCACAGCTGCAGCTGCTTCACAGTATAAATCACATCTGCTGCGTGCACTGTTTTATTTTCTCCCCCAAATGAACATGTCAACAGATGTGAAAGTAATCTGTGCATCGCTGGCAGTTCAGAACATACAAACACAAGAAACTCACATTCTCTACAAACAACTCATTAAAATGAACACACCTGCGTTTCCTAATTCTCTTGATTACTGTTTGACTAACGTCTGTTTCATCCATAAAGGAATATTCCCACCTTTTTTAACCTAATCTACATATACCACATCTGTAGCCTATGGTCAGTTTTCACTGACAGGGCTCCATGTAACTGGTGAAACACAGAAAAATAACATAAGACTCGAAAAAATAACAGAAGTCAATGGGCAGCTGCAATGAGCTTCGATTAGAATGCCTCTTTAAAAGAATGACACAGGTCCTCCCCCTAGGTTGTATTTTTTTATAACTGCTTTTTCCAGAGTCCATCTGTTTTCAAAATATGTTTGTGGACAGTCACAACTGTTTTCCACTTGCCTCTTCCAAATAGAAGCAGAAAAAAAGACATGATATAAGACCTGATAAACATCAGCAACGTAAGCTCTTGTAGTGTGTTTCAGTTAGTATAATTCTAACAGTCAAGTCTAATTTAAAAACAAACCAAACCAATCTAAACAAAGCCATGTTTCTGATAGTTCAGTTCACGCATTGTCCACTGACAGTTAGTAGACTTTAAACAAAAAGATTAAAATGGACAACAATAGACAAGAATTCAAAAATCTTTAAAAAACAAAACTGACAACATGTTACATAAAGTGTTTCACAACCGTTTTAGCGTCCCTCAGATTCAAAACAGGCTAAAAACTAACCCACCGCGTTTGGTAAAATAAGCTGGTGGAATGACACCACATGTTCTTTAAATATGCATGGAGGGATTGAGTAATTGTTCAGTATAAGTAACAGCACTGAATTAAAGCCCTGGAGCAGGCAGTATAAGGTGGCTGTTGATTATCTTGATGCATGGTGGCATTAGGTAGCAATCAAGAACCCTTTTCACTAATAAAATCTGGCTGATCCATTCACTCACTCATTTATTTTCTCTCTAAAGTGTAGTTCCACAAAACCCAGGTCAGTTGGTTTACATTTAAAATGTTCTTATTTTAATTCACCATTTTAATTCTAAAGAAAAGAATGGTTCACTTTAATAAATCTTTCATTTTCATAACTGCAATACTTAAAGATTACTTTCATAGCACTTACTGAATTATATCTCCTATTTCCTAAACATTGCACCAGCAATTCAAGGGCATATTCATTTTGTTAGAGGAGCAAATGATTCCAGTGTCATGATGTAAACTGCTAAAAACTGTCTATAATGCTTGTCTAATGAAAATATCCTTTCACATAAACACAATCCATAATTATCCATTATAAAAAATTAAATGAGTGCGGTGAGCTGCCCTTTGTCTCCCAGATCAATCAGGAAAAACAGCCAAACCAACGCTGCACAATGACCTAGATTACTGCCATTTAAGGTTGTGACTAACAGTTATTTCTAAAAACACTGAATCTGTTGCAAAAACCTCAATTAAGACACTAACAGAACAAACATGATACCCAACTTTTCCTTTCAATTTGCTCCAGCATTTCAAAGTCCAAGTCAATTGCTGCAGTCCCAAGGCAAATAGTCAAGTGACTACATTGTGTGCCCTCACAAAGTGTTAAATCAGAGGCCTATCAACATTAAGCCCAGGACAGTGTCTTTAAGCGAGTGTTTGTAATGGAAAAAGAGAAGGAGCCAGAGCCGGTTGAGTGGCTTAGCCCACATAAAACTTTGCCAAGAGCTCAGGCACAAGCAGCTCAATGGGAATGAGAACAGGTGTCGGAACAACACCTTCACGCAACATTCATGGACATTTATAGACCACATTAGAGCTGATGCATGGTCACTCAACTAAGTGAGGGGCCCAGAGGGTAGAGGGAGGAAGAGAACTAAGTGCTTCCAGTGGAGCACAGACAACAGGACAGAAAATATGAACAGCAGAACCTGATTATAGATTTATTTTATGGATTTAGAGGCCCACCACTTTTCTGATGTTCTTTAAGACTAAGAAGAGAGTATAATGTGTGGTCTATAAAACATAAATGCGACTCCAAAATAAATAAAAATTGCAAACAGCTTCTAAGCTCTTTCTTCTCATGCAGAATTTCAGTGACGCAATCCAAAAAAAATTCCAACTTATTTTATTTTAATGGCAAGCATTTACTCCAGTCCTTGGTTTACTTGACTCCACAGTGCTTGTCTTTTTTTGGGGTTTAATTTAGATAAATTAATCAAAGGTTGAACTTGGTGGACTTGAACCTTTGATGTACTGGCAGACAACCCCTCTTTTGCAAACAAACATTTAGGGCTAAAAAAGAAATAATTATTGCATACACACAATAATATCAAAAAACTTTCCACAATACCCAATTGGTGTACATTTTTTTTTTCTGAGGCTTGATGAATTACAGCAGAAAAACTGCAATATAAGAGCATGATCAGAACAGCACACTATGCCCTGATGTAATTTACCACAATAACAACAAACTTATATCTAATTTGTTACATCTCCCACCCACCTATATTTAAGAAAATAATGATTTCACCTTTCAATCTGTGGCACTCCTGTAATGTTGGAACAGTTTGCCTGGTCTGATGTAAACAATCTCAGAAAATCACAATTTTACACTAAAAAGACATGTTTTACTGAAATGTCGGCAGGCCGTGGGGGCTGAATCCCAGGACTGTTAGTGCCATTACTGTGGTACCTGTGAACAAGGTACTGTCTCCCAGGATACTGTGACCCACAAACGGACGACCACAAACAGTTTGAAGAGTGTGAAATTCTACTATATATTCAACATATTCACCAAGTGAAAGAGTGGGTAGCCAGTGATGCAATGCTCAGAGCAGTGTGTGGGGATGTTACCTTGCTCACGGGAACCTCACTAGGATTCAAACCCACGCCCTTCTGAACTCCCTAACCACTAGGTCACCAGCTGCAGAAAACAATTGCGTGCTGTTCACCCTGTGTGCTGTGCAGTGGTGTGTTCATGTATGATACATTTTTACACTTTTATAGTCCCGAACACCTACACTTCCACTTCTGCCCATCTTGGAGTTCCAGCGAGCCGACATAGGGGCGCTGTTTTACCATTTTCACTTTTCTCCATCGGGCATTTTTCTACCATATATTCAAACAAGGAGGCTTTGTCACTTATGTCACCTTTTAATGCTTTTAAACAGTCTTGACAGCTCACAAGCAACACCTCATTGGCCAATTGGGACCCATTCCCGTTCTATTTTGTCCTTGGTTTAATTCTCAGTGACAGAAGTAGGTCAATAGAGCAGCTCCTTCACACACTCACAGGGCGGCCATGCCGAGGAGCAGGGGAGAAAAAATAAAAAAACAAACACAAACTAAAGCGCAGGACGCACTTTCAGCACAGCATTTACATCTTTAATATATGTACAAGCTAACAGATAACCTGTAAACATCCTCGAGGTGCTCCTAACACGTCTAATCTCTCAAGAAGCGATCAAAAAGTATCAGCGGCTCAGAGCAACATGGCGGGTTTGTTATGTTAAGTAGCACAAAGCTAACAACGACTAAAAACAGCAACGCACAAACATACATTTCCTAAACTGCATTCAAACTGAAGCTTTTCGTTTAAACATTTGCAGAAATTTGTGTTGTTGGGCACCTAAATGCAGTTTTAAGCCCACAGCTCCCCTGTTACATAATCTACTTACACTTCAAAACTTCACCTTTTTTTACAGGTGCATGAAAAAATGTGCCAAAGACAGAGTAGCGTGTAAAGTAAAGTAGCCCTAAGACAATAATAGAGATTTTTAAAACAGGTGTAATATTTATTTGGATAGATTTTGCTTTAGAAACCCCACTAATGACAAACGTCTGCTGAAAGGGAACAAAAAGGTTGCAACAAAGTTATATTTTTTTAACGCCCCCTCCATCAAAACTCACCTCTCATCTTGACTCGAGGTCTATATTATCTGTGAATGATGCAGTTCCAGATCATCTGAAAGAAGGGTTCTAGACTCAGGTGAAGTCTCTATAGCTCCAGACCGGAGCGCTGGGGAGAAACTAAAGCAACTCAAGCTCATAAGTAAGTTTTTTGTCGGAAAAACGGCGAAAAAATCTCGGTCTTTTTGCTTTCAGAGAGTATTCCGTTGCAGTCAAAAATTCAGATATTTCTGCGTTTGTTCTTGTTTTATTTCTCTTTCTTGCATTCGATCACACGCGCGTTGCAGGGCTTGCAGTAAAGTAAATGCACTTGCACTTTCCAGCGGCTCTGTCTTTCTCTCTCTCTCTCTCTCTCTCCCTCTCTCTGTCTCTAACCTACTTTCGGCGCGTGGACTCTCACATGATCTCGCGCTCGACCAGCCCGCCTCGTGCCCCCGGGTGTGTGTGTGTGCGTGTGTGTGTGTGTGTGAGAAACTATGGCAGTGTGTCACCAGCAGCCGCAGTTCTGTGGGAATGTGCTCTCGTCCCAGTATGCCACCAAGGTGGGCTTCCCTCGAGACGTGCAGCTGAGAATAAAAATCGTATAACACAGTATGTTAATGTTTTCAGCTTTGATTGTATTCACTCATTTTTGAAACATCCGAGCCCAGTGCGGCTCTGATGGGGTACCTTCATGAATGATACAGAGATTTACTTTGTTTCTACATTACATTCATTCTCCAGAGGTTTATATACAATGTGATTTACAATACAAGGAGACACTCAAGTGTTGGGAAAGAGAACCAGAGGAGCACTGAGTGTTGAAATCCTTATATTAAGAGTACTGCAAGAAGATTGCATTAGAAGAGGAGATGCAATGATTTCACGGCAAAAAATGTGTCCAACTGATTGCATTGCACAAAAAAGAAATGTTGCATGAATACTATTTCTGTTCTTTACTTACTGAACAAGACTTGTGTTGATGCAACCCATTTTTTTATTAGGCCTTTTAGGAGCCCCAAGCTACACCCTGCTGTTGCACCCCTGCCCTGTTCGCCATTATTTTGCAAGAAAGATTGAAAAATAGTTCATACTTCATTAAAACTGTCAGAAAGCCGCAATGCAAACAAAGGAAGCTTCAAAAGAGCAACTATTAACTGGATTAGAAGCTTGAAACACTTTTTAAAATATAATTACAAACGTAAGAAAATGAAAAAAGATACACTGTGTATGGAATATCTATGCTCTTTGTAAATCAAGTCATCTGTGACTTTTTTTGAAACTATCATTATTGACATGAATGATTGTTGAGAAAAAGGAGTTCTTTTTTTAGTGGTCCTAGCAATAAATGATGCAAAATGATTTATTCATGCAGCATAATCAAATCAAGAACAATTTTAGATTTTTTTTCATATATTTTTTTGTCATCCAGGACCTGGTTACTGAGCCCAAAACAAATCCTGGATTTAAAAATCCAGAACATATTTGAGACCTCACACCTTTATGAAGTGTATTTGGCAGCAGTTAAATCACATCAGCCTGACTCCCACCTGCTGTGAGCTCAGAAATTCTAACTGTATAATTAGTATTGTATCTCTAATGAATGTGTAAATGTAACCATGACTATGATTTGACAAGCTTATACTGAATAACTGAAAAATAAAATTGTAATGTCAGCTGTTCATCATTTCAGATTGTCTAATGTATTTTTAAGTATACATTACGATACATTAGTACACAATATGCAATAGTTAAAGAGAAAATGGCATGAGGCATGAATGCAGTTTTTATAATTTCCCAATCTTTAAGGTACTTTAGTTCAGGGCAGATACCTGATGAAGTACGGCATTCCATTAAAGGTTCACTTTGTTGTTAAAGAGGTTTAAAGTAATGAGGAAACATGAGAGAAACAAATAAAGGATGCCGCTATGTGTGGTTTTATTTGACACTCATAATGCAATTAATCACGTATTTATGATCAACATATCTTTCAGAATTAAACTGGCTTTGTTTACGGTTTGGTCTGGATTTTGGATTTTGAATGTTCTGTTCTGAATGGCTTCCCTGGATTTTGTCCCTTTCAAAATCAAAGCAATTTCAGGCTGAAAAACTCCTAATAGTTACCTTGATGTTAACAACTATATAATTATATATAATTATCCAGCATGAATAGCTGGGGTTAAACTGCTTGAGGCTAAATAGGTGGATATAGTTAAATGTGTTGTGTTGTGTCATATCACAAAAGTAATGTGGGCTCACTAAATCAATAAGAGCTGTAAGTTTGGTTTAATGGTCGAGTAGGCTGGGGAGAGGAGGGTACATTTGAAAACTTTAACAGTGTTTGCATACAACAGCAAATTATTTTACTTCCATAAAGTGAGAAAGGTTGGGCCATTAAAAACCGACATCGGCACCAAGAAAACTCTGAATAGAAATAGATATAACAACATCTTTCATGGCTCTGTAAACAACAAATCACACGGTCACATGTAATCAACAGCAAATTTCTTTAAAGAGCACTCATCTTGAAAAAGCTGAGAGAGAGAGAGAAAGAGAGAGAGAGAGAGAGAGAGAGAGAGAAGAGCAAGGATGCTTATGTAAATGAAGTTTTTAACCATATCCTAATAATAACAAGGCAGTGAATGAAAAGAATTGGTCAGAAGTGTGTGTGTATGTGTGTGTGTGTATGTGTGTGTGTGTGTGTGTGTGAGCGAGCGAGCGAGCGAGCGAGCGAGCGAGGGAGGGTGAGATGGAGGACCGATGATGTAACCTGGGAGTCTCTATTATGAAATGAGGAGAGGAGAGATTATAGTAAGTAGGTTAGTGGAACAAGACTGGAACTGAGAGGGCTTTGTCACCCCTCCTCTCTCCCTCTCTCTCTCTCTCTCTCTCTCTCTGTTCCCTTCTTCCGCACCCCCACCCTCATACATTGCTTTGTTTACTCCGGGCATCCTGTGTCTCGTCGTGTTGCTTATTTTTTCCCATCACTTCCTCTATATACTTCACACCATTTCTAACTCTGATAAGATTTTCTTTCTTTGTGTCAGAGTTTTTATTTTCATTTGTATCTTTCCTTCTTTGTGTTCATTCAGGCTTTATCCAGGGTGTTATATCCCTGCGTATTATATGTTTCTCTAAGGGTTATGACCCACGCCTTCCATTTTATTCTCTTTTATATTCCTTTATTCTCTTTCATATACCCGCTCCTGTCTCATTTCACCGCTAAGGCCGGGATGAGAAAGAAGGAAATGTTCAGACATTCTGACAATAGTCTCACCAGAACATGTGTGTGAGTGTGTGTACAGGTGTTTGCTGTTTTCCCAAACTCAGTTCTTCCTTTTTTATTCATTTTCTCTTTGCATTTATCTTCCTGTTTCAGTGTCTCTCTTCCCTTGCTCCCACTTACTCATCTTCGGTAAGGCTCTCATCCTTTTTTTCTGTTTGCCTTTCTCTCTATCCCCCCCCCGCTTTCTCTCTATGCTTTCTGATTCTGTAATGCTCTCTGTGCCACTCATTTCAACACACACACACACACACACACACACATGCTGTAACACACACATGCAGCGTCACTGACCTGCTGACCTTCTGTCTTATATAACTTCTGTGGCACAATATCCCTAACTGGAGCTCAGAGAAGAGGGGGGAGGGGCAAGCACGGAGAAGCACGTAGGCCACCCTACAGATTACACACCAGAAAGAGAGTGTGAGGGAGAGAAAAAAGAGAGAGAGAGAGAGAGAGAGAAAGAAAGAGAGAGAGAGAGAGAGAAAAAAAGCGAGTGAGAGAAACCTGAATTTTTTTTGAAAGTGTTACGAGTATTTTATTGTTTGCTGGAAACATTTAAATACTAAAAATGCTGAAAAAAATGATAGCTAGCAGTATTGGAAATGCTGGAAGATCTTTAAATAGTTTAAGTGTGGGAAATATTAAAAATAAATATTAAAAATGCTTAATTTGGGATTGTTATCGGTGTCTGAGAAGTTGTAAGAGTTGGAGTGTTGGGAGGGCTGGAAGTACTGGGGGTGTTAGAAATAGTTTAAATATTAAAATTTAAATATGAAATATGTTGAAATTACTGGGATGGAGTGGTGTTGGGAATATTGAGAGTTTTAGAAATTTTGGGTGCCTTGAGAATGTTAGAATGCTAGAGGTATTGTGAGTTATTTTCTTGTTGGGAATATTGAAAGTTGTTCGTTGTTAACACACGTCTGGACTGCAAACGTGGAATGGGAGCCTTTGGAACTACAGAGAGCGTCAGGAGTTCAGGGGGTCCTCAAATTATGACACAGTTCCACACCTATGACAGTGATATTACCAAAATAATGGTGTTTGGCAAAACACACACAAGCCTGCAAAACCAAACTAGTTATGGGGGGTAATATGTTGAGACTGTCGGAGCCTAAGGATGTCCTGTATTGAGATATTTGGAATACTGGAAACATTGGAAATGCTGGGTGTGTTTGCAGATCTCAGAAAGCATCTTGTAAGTATTGGTAATAATGTGTGTGTTGGGAATGTGTATGGCAATGTTAAGAGTGTTGAGAATATGGGGGTATTCAATTGTATTGTGAGTTTTGTGCACTAACAATGGAGTGCTGTTGATTGTTTGTAGTTTCTGAATACCAGGAGTGTTGGCAGCTGGTGTGGTGCAACCCCTTAAATATTGGTGGGCAAAAGTTGCATCTAACAGACAAAAGCAAATGTCATGACAGTAATGTAGCTATATATTCCAAAAAATTAATATCAGTGAGCAGCACAAGTCTGTACTAAATACTCAAGTATCCCATTTTAATGTTTCCCAGCCTGGTCCCAAACTGGTCCTGCCATTAGCACATATGTCTGAGAGTGTCGGGATTTTTTTTTGGAAGAGGCTATTGTAGAAACACAATTAATCCTCTGTACCACTCTCTTCTGTACAGCCAGCAGTTGATAAAGTGCAGGTTTTTCTTTTTCTTTTTTCGCTTGAGAGGATTATTTTAGACTCGGCTCTCATGGATGTAATCCCTCCCCTCCCCTCGGTCTTATCCCATTAATCTGCTGCCTCCCCTCCCCTTCTCTCCCAGCTCTGCATAATCCCTCTGCTGAGATTTCATCTCCCCCGTTCTCTCCTTCTATCCTTTCATCCTTCCCGCATCTCTTCTCTCTATTATGATTTGTTCTTTCCTCTCACCTCCCTCAGCAATTCTGTCAATTAAATTCAAATCAGTCAGCGCTACAGCAAAAGAGCTGACCTAGCATCACTGAAATAGGAAATAATTGGGGTTTTTGGAGTTAAAAAGCTTTTATTATGCTTAACTATACATTAGGTACAGAGTCTTTATCTGGACATTAACAAAGAACACAAGTGAGTCAAAAATATTGATTTATTTTTGTCAGATGACAATCAGAAGAACATTAAAACAACACTGAATTTGTGACAGAGTGGAATATAGAGGACAGAGTGGAGTCAGTCATACTCCCTTTTATTATGGTTAGTCCTATTTAATGTCAGACATGTGTGCTGTTCTTGTTGTCGCAGTTATTGCTCCTCATCTTATGGCATTGTCACCAGAAGCCTTTTAATGTGGAGGGGCGCAGCACTCTAGGTCTCAACTGTTACTCTGTTGTCGCTGTTGACTCTTGTCCAGTTGTTTGGGAAGGGAAAAGTTTTGGGGACGAAACTAATGATTTTGAAATGTCAAATAATGTTGTATAATGGTTGGGAGTATTGAGAGACTTGGGAATGTATTTGACTTATTGGAATATTGTGAGTGTTCTGAATATTGAAGTATTGAAATTTGTTCGCAATGTTGGGAATGGGCACATTGAGAAGGACAGATTAGAAATATTGACAGCATTGGAAGTGTTGTCACAGTTGTGTTGCATTTTGTTATTATTGGGAATTTTGTCAGTTCTGGAAGCATTGAATATGTTGGATTTTCTACATAGTTTTTGGAAGTGTTGGGAGTATTGGGAGTTTTTGAGAATTCAGAGTGCTTGAGGACTAGACATGTTGTGTCAGGAGGTCTCAAGCACTGGGAGTGCTTGGAGAAGATATCTCTGAAAGTGAGGGCGTGGGCTTTAGTTACCAAAATGAACAAAACACACACATACACACACACAAAACACACTAACATACAATGACAGTGTTACTGCTGTTCTGAGAACAATTAATCATGCAAGTGATACCTGTTCATTATTTATCCTGTGAGGTTCCAGACCATTGATTAATGGGCTAAAGGGGGCTAAGAAATGATGTAGTGGTACATGACCTACATGGTTTGTTATTGCAAACATTAAAGTGCATCAACATGATAAGTGGAGCTGATAAAACTGACAATGACTTTAGATATAAGCTAGGATTCCCTAATGAAGTGACTCTCTGGTGTATATCGTGTTTCTGAGGCATTGCATTCTTGTTTTCTACTAACTGGACTGACGGATCGTAGAAGAATGGCTAAATTGAAGCTATGTTTTTTTAGGAAGTAAAACAGGAGAACAATCACTGTGATTACGAAGGGTCTTCATAAAGAAAGACAATTTACTGGCCATTGGTAATTGTCGTCATTGATCTTTCTCGAAATAGGTTCATTTTTTGCCGCCTGTAGAGTTTCGTCTGTCTTCACCGAGGACTCATGTTTTCCAAGAAAGACCTCGTTCTCTCCAGATGGAGAAAAGCGTGTCATGTGAGCATTTGTTCAAGAAAAAATAATGGCTGGAGTGATGAGTCACGGAATAAGAATCAGTCGGGGGGAATTAAACAAAGGAAAAGTCGCTGCATGCTCGTTTGCCAGAGAAGTTAAAGCCAAGAGATCTCGGGCGCTCCATTTTCGGTTCGATCGGAAGCGCTTGGAAGGAATGGGCCCACATGTCATCTTGGCCCGATCTGTTTATGAGACACAAAAAGCAGATGGTTCTGTGGCTGTGATGACGGTTTTGTGATTTTGTAAACCATTTTTAAAGCAAATACCTGTCAAATGAGCACACGGTTTTCATCGGAATGACATACTATCAAACAGAGAAGTCGCAGAGTGTTTTCTTACTCATTAAGTGTAGCTGTACTTGGCCTGAATAAAAGTTTTGAAATCGAGAATCGATAAGCATAAGAGATTAGTGTTATTACTATTATTAGTTATAATAGTAACTTGTTATTACTATGATAACTGAGGGTCTAAAATAGAAAAATGTCTGGTAAGTTTACATGAAAGACACTGCAGAGACCCTGATTTTTTTCTCTCTTTCTTTCTCAATCGCTCTCTCTCCTCCTCTCTATCTCAAGGCCGTCATGGCAACCAAGGAGACAGCTGACTGGGGTGACTGTGGTTAATAAATTGACTCTCCTGAAGGTCAAGCCTCGGAGACACATACACACACACACACACACACACACACACACCCTCTAACATGCCACGACATGTCTATCATTGCAAGGGATTTGATTTGGACCTCAAAGAGGGATAGATATACATAACACACTCACACACAAACACACACATACACACACACACACGCACACACAATAACTCTCTCAGCAGGAACCAGGTGCACTTTACTGAAGATTATAGAGGTCACTGAATACAATCAACCTCTGATAAACAGCAGCCACATTTTACTAAATA
>JBBKCR010000016.1:15013618-15038537 GCA_037577295.1 Ladigesia roloffi
TCTCTTTATATCCCTTGTGTCCTACCTCCAAACACTATCTTGCTCTCTCTCTCTCTCTCTCTCTCTATGTGTCTCTCTGTCTATCTGTCTCTCCTTCTCTGTCTGTATCTCTCTGCCTCTCTCTATGTATCTCTCTCTCCGTCACTCTCTCATTCTCTTACTCTCCTCTGTTCTTCTTTTTTGTGCTTTTCCAGCATTGCTCCATCTTTCATTTTTTCTCATTCATTCTGTTTCTTGTGCTGTTCCCTGTTTTCTAGTTTTCTGGTTTTAGCATTGTACACTTTCTTTCTGTCCTTTGTTTTCATTTTCATTTTCATTTTTCCCTCATTCTTTCTTTCATCTTTCTTTCTTTCTTTCTTTCTTTCATCTATCTTTCTTTCTTCCTTTCATTTTTTCTTTCTTTATTTCCTCGTCAACACCCCCCATCCCCTGGAGCCCACACAAGAAGCACAGATACACAAACAGTATTAATATACTTGCAAGGATGTTGTGTAATACTATATCTAAGTATCACCATGTCCACACCAACACCTAACACCAACCTAACAAAAACAAATTTGGTGGGGTTTTTTGCTGCTTATCCAAGCCAGGGTCAGGGGATGCTAGAGCCAGTCCCTACAGGGAAACACCTTGGACCGGTCTGTGATGAAAAAAGCACCTTCAAAATATTATTATTTCTACAGATTTCCCAGCCCTCCCATTATGACAAGGACATTTGGTTCCCACAAAGAGATAAATACAAAGACATTTTATGTCCTATATAACTGTGGGTAATTATGTTTCATTTTACCCTTCCGCAGTGTGTGTTACTCTCAGTCTTTTCTTCCTTTCATCCTCCACCCAATAGCATCAGTAACTCTGCTTTCTCCTCCCTTTCAGACTTGCTTATTATTTTCTCTTTTCATTGGAGTCATATTCCTCCTCTTATTTCACAAGGCCTGTTTTTCATTCATTCAGCTCATCCTTTAATATAAAAAGTCCTCTTACCAAACCCTTCCCAGATAGCACACATCGGATGAAATTACATTGATTTCATATCAGACAAAGAGGATCTTCAATGTTTATCCAGCATTAATCGTGCTTGTCGAGAATTCTATCTATTCAACATTGAATAATCAACCATTTTGGGGTGGATTCAACGAGGAGTCAACATTTTTTTAACACTTAATTGATAAAGGTGCTTTCAGTGTTGGACATTTTTTGAAACATCAGTATTGATTCAGCATCTTATTTTCAATGTTGAAAAAATCCCCTTTTATCAATGTTGAATTAAGGTTTGTTACCATCAAATATTGAAAATCTGATGCAAAATTGTCTGTGTAAAGGTTGATAATTCAACACTGACTCAATGCATTTAACTATAATTCAATGTTGAATAAATAACATGTTGTCTGTGTTTCCTTATATTTCCTCTCTGGTCACTTTTTTTTAGAAACAGTGCTATCTTCACCTCAATCCTAAGCTAAACCTTAACCCTGATCCTAATACTAACCAAGGTACTAAAGCTAACTGAGATTCAATCAGATACAAGATTCATTAACTCATTAATTGTTTACAAATTTAAACGTAACAATGTAATTCATCTAGATTCAATTATATAATTAATATATTCCTAAAATAATTCAAATTATGAAATAACAGGTCTATGGATGATATGTTCAGTTTTGGAGTCATCTTGATGACAGGATCACTTGTACACAGCACAGATATGACACTGACATCTTTTACTTTGAGTATACACTATATGAACAAAAGTATTGGGACGCCATGACCATTCCACGAGTGGGGGCTTAAATGACACTGCATTCAAATACATAAACTTTAATATAGAGTTGGGCCCCTCTTTGGCTCTTCTTGGAAGTCTAAACAAGATTCTGCAGTTTCTGTGGGAATTTGTGCCCATTCATTCTGTAACATGTATGAGGTTCAGACACTGATGTTGGATGAGAATGTCTGGTTCACAATCTCTGATCCAGTTCATCCCAAAGGTTTTGGATGGGGTTGAGGTCAGGGCTCTCTTCAGGTCAGTCAAGTTCTTCCACACTAAACTCATATCACCATGTCTAAATGGAGCTTGCTTTCTTCAAACTGTGCCCAGAACATCGGAAGCAACGTTGTCTAAAATGTCTTGGTATTATGCTTAACCTTCACTGGTAGTAAGGGGCCTAGACCACACCCTGAAAAACAGGAGTGTCCCAATACAAGACAACAATGCTTGAAACAGCTGACGGCAAAAGAGGGAAAAGAAGGCCAGCACCACGATGGATGGATACAATCAGGGATATAATGAACAAGTCATCAGTAAGCCTAAACACCCAATCAGAAGACAGGATATACTGGAGAAACCCTAACCATATGGTTGCCAGGAGTGAGAATTGACCTGATGATTGTACAAATATTAGAGCAGCTCTGATGTCAGAAATTGACCACTGGCGAAGGGCGACAGGATGTCCAACACAAACTGTGTATTAACAGATTGACTACAATCTACACACCCGCAAGGTGAGGCTACAAACAAGGGGGTCTAACAAAGTGGCCAGGAAGTAGGTCACGACATGTATAGTTTTTTTGCTTTCTTTCATTCTGGTTTTCTTTTTCATTTCTTCATTTCTTGCTTCATTCTTTCTCTTTCTTTCTTTTTGTCTTTTCTTCCTTCCAGTCTTTCTTCTTTCCATTATTTTGTTTTTTCGTTCTTTATAATTTTCCTTTATTTCCCCCACATTCTATATCCTTTTCTATTTTTCTTCTCTCCCTCTGTTGCTTCTTTTTTTCTTTTCCCTTTCTTCCTTTTCACTTGTTCTTTCTATCTTTCCATCTTTCGCTCTCTTCCTTTCGTTCGTTCTTATATTGCACATTTCCCATTTGAATAAAAAATACCAAAAATATATAAAACTCCAGAAATTACTACTGCTAAGTCTGATCAATTTGAGCATATAAGGAATCAAACTGTGCTGGAGAGCAACCCTTCAGGTCCAGATATATGCACTATAGTTCACCTTTTCTCCATACATTGTTTCACATACTTTATATCGATGGTCAGTTTCTGATAACAGATAAACTGCTGGCTTGTTTTTTCAGACAATATTCATTCCAATACAGTTATTCCAGAGTATCACACACTACTAACACGGCACCATTGTGACTTGTCCACCAAACCACACCCACTGCATATCAGTGAGAAGCCGGCTGATTTACTGCATTAAAGATGAGCTAAAGTCAATAATATCAGTCTTATAAAGTGCACTTATGGTAGGTGTTTCTGATAAAATGGCCGAAAACTATTTCCATGATGTGAGTTTGTACGCCCCGAAATTGCTTTCTCTTCATTCTCCATTTTCAAGCCTAAACTTAATGGTGAGTTAGTGGAGCCTCCTACTGGTCATACTGAGTATTTCCGCTTACATAACAGACATTTAGCCTGCCACAAGCACACGTTAGGCTTAACTGCACACAGAGAGGTATGTCCGTATAAGCTATGGGGTTTACATTAAGACATACAAAGTGACCCATCTATACATAGAAATTTGTTTAAAGGTTATTAGGGAGCAAACAGCAAATGGTGAGAAGATCCCGTCTGCAGAAAAAAGAAGCTCCCGTCTGCCAGGCGGCTGCTGAAATGGTGGGGCACTTACTGTAAAAGCTGGTTATGATTTCCATAAGGCAAGTCTACACGACAGGTCTTGGTAACCAAGCTTAATTCAGTGTGTACATGGATAAACCCCCCCTGCTCATTTGTGCCAGTCTTGCTGTCTTGTGTTATTGTTTCCACTGGGTAAGAAAAAAGGAAAGGCAGACAGTAAATTACAGACTGGGCAGAAGCTGCGGCTGACATTAGCAAATAAGAATGCGAGAGGTGGCGAGCTAGCCGGAGGGTGGAAATGAGAGCAAAGCTAATTTGGTGCTGGACATGTGGGTGACATTGAAACTGCTCAAGAAAGTGAGGTTTTACTGAAAATGGCAGGGAGACACACCATGTCATAGCCAGTTCGAGAAGAGAAGAGAAGAAATCTGGAGAAAATAAATCAGAAGATGAGAAGAGTATAGAGTTGAGAGGAGAGTAGTTGAGAGAACAGAGGAGTAAAAGAGGTGACAAGAATAGAATGGAATAGAATAGAATTACAATGGAATAGAAAAGAATAGAGCATTTGAAGAAATAAGAGATGTGATAAAATGATACAAAAAACATGAGAGGAGGAAAGACAGGATTTCTCTGACCTACTTACAGCTGCTCTCTACCAAATGAAAACTTACCGCACCCCTGAAACATAGAACTCTCCAACACACACGCACACACTCACACATGCACGCACTAAGAATGCTCCACCTAACCCGAACCTAACCTTGGTGACCAATGATTATTTTGACATATTTCTTGGAAAAAACATTTTTCCTTGTACAAATTTTTTTTCCCTTGTAATGTCCCCACAACCAGAAATACTATTTTGAGGACTGCGGTCCCCACAAAGAGATAAAAACAGACAGACAGATTTACATCCTGGAAATGGGTCAGCAACTGTTACTGTGTGTTTGCTCACTAACATAAGCAGTCCGAGACCATATCAAAATGGCTGCCTCGCACCAGCTGTGGTCATTTTCCCTTTGTGCACGATTCACTGACTGTCTGTTATAGTCCAGCCATGCACGGCAAATTAAGCTCATTATATTTCATACAGTAAAGACTTCTGCCTTTGTTCAGAAACTTCTATTAATACACACACCCTGTGTGCAGAAGCGCAAACTACATTGTGCCGCAAAATGTAATTTCCTGTGGATGAGCCCTGCTGGTGCGTCACTAATTTCCAAGCGCAAATAAATACTAGCCTAGAGATCTAATTAGGCCTATTACCTACCAGGGATCACACTGTGGTGATTAAAATGGATTTGAGTAGTTACAGAGCCGTGATAAATGAACGAGAAACAGCTCCTCCACCCTAAATAAAGTCACCTCCTGAACTGTCATTATTGAGGCAAACAAATCAAATTTACTTAGTTGTCACACACAAAGTCAGTCAGACAAGACATATTGGGTGTTAGATTTTTGCTTTGGTGCTGGACCTGATCTATTAGGATCCATAAGGAAACATATTCCTCATCCGTAAACATTATACAAACCACATACCTAATTGTCACACACTGTCAAACTGTGTAAAGTATTCTGAAAGAAACTATGTTGTGTTTTCTATGACACTTTTTAATGTGCATTGCTCATAAAATCAGTCTCTCTTGAGCATGTGGACAACAAGTCAAAAACTATTTCCTTGAGGAATCAATGAGGAATCGACCTGTAATGGCATTTAATTAACCGGAATTCTTTAAGCAAGTGTTCATTAGTGGAAACAACAGACTATCATTACCTTATTACAAAACACATTCTGTTCTTTTGTTTTTGTTTACTGCATAATTCTATGTGTTCCATTATTTTGTTAGTTTTCTGATATAGAATATAATAAAAACAAAGCAAAAACATTGACTGGGAGGATGAGTCCAAACTTTTGATCAGTAATGTAAATCTAAGGTCACCATGCCCAATGCTAAGAGGTTTGAATGGTCTCTGGAATAATGGGACTAGATCCAGTACCTTTGGAGTACTGACAGTAACTAAACATTCAACAGCAGTATCTGACCTTGCTAATGCTCTTGAGGCGAATACAATCAAATATTCCAACATTTAGTGTAAAGCTGTCCTGGAGGAATAAATTCCAGACATTGTCACTTCAACCATGTACACAGTACACAATAAAACCTGCCCCCAGGACAATGGTGCAACACAAGAGTAGAAATTGAACACACACATACAGTTGCAGGCAGGGCAAATGGGACATTGACAGGGGCAAATGGAGTGTGAGGTTTTTTGGTGTGGATATGCCTATAAAAGAGGAGGAGGGGGAAGTTCAGGTGTATCAGCTTGTATATGTCTGGGAATAGTTTGTGCTTCAGTTCTGATTGATTTTCCATGCTGGCAGTGGAGGGAGGCTCTTACACTGCAGAAACTTTGGTCACGCGGAGAGAGGGAAAAGACGTTGTGTGAGGCGTGTGTGAAAAAGCCATCAATAGCATGTGGACTGAAATGAAATTTTCTCAGCTGTCCTCACTATCCTCTGTAGGGTCTTGTGATCCTAACAGAGCAATTACCATACCAAGTCATGATGCAGTTGCTGAGAATGCTCACTATAGTCCCGATGTGGAGCATAGGGTGGGGCGGGGGGCTGTTCAGTCTCTGCAGGAAATAGAGATACCACTGGGTCTTCTTGATGATGCAGCTGGTGTTGGAAGTCAACGTATGATTCTTTGTGAATGTGGTGCTCTGGACGATCTTTACGGATCTCTACTGTGTTTTGTTTTGACGGTGAAATTGTTCGGTGACAGCATCTTGGGAAACGCTACATGGATTAGCAACATACTAATGTACTGCAGTGACGGCAATATCCCACTGAGTAGTAAGACTAGAGGTGGTGTGCATATCCAGACTGATTTGTGAGTGAACGCTGTTCTAAATGGCCGAACTTTACAGAGATATTAGCAAGCTCCAGAATGCAAAAAATCAAACAGAGCGCAAAGCTCCCGTAAGTTCTCCAAAAGGGTCTCCAAGACCCACACATTCAGTTTCTGAGGTGTTTATGGTGTGCTGGAGATTGATTTTCATGTTACACAACAGCATCAATAATCAATTAACTCCTCCCCCCTTCACTGTCATGCTGTGTCAGACGTATTAATAATGCATGACAACTTGAGGATGATTACTCAGAGCGCTTCAGCTTCCTCTTGGATAAACCCCATTATCCCACTAATAAACTACTGTAGAGTATTATCTGGTCCAGTTGTTGTCTTTTTACCAGTAGTATTTTGTTATTCGTATCTTATGTTCTGTTTTGGTTTTGTCTTTATTTTTTGTGAAAATATTGTCCTTTTGCAAACATGTGTTTTTGCTTTGAGGCTTAGATAATCGTTAGCTAAAACATTCACTCTCTAACGTGCAGCTTCATTATTTAGTTATTAATCTGAAAGGAGTTGCTACCATCTTGCCGAATCTGGGGGGAAGCGTTTGACAACAAGATCTGGCTTTACATATAAACTAGAAGTGTTGGCTATAGCCTAGAATAGTAGGAGTGCTGATCTCATCATAAATATAGTGGGGTGTGATTTTGAATGGGTTGTTTTAAATGAAAGCATTCAACTGCATCCAGTCCTCCAGTGTTCTTCTGTAAGTTTTTGTCATAGTGTGTCCAAACCACAAGTCTATTCCACCTCAGGAATAAACTGGATGCAGTTGAAGTGGGAGGTATTAATAGATGTAGGTGGCTATTGACTTCTAGTGTTTGGTAGCTATGTCAGCCTAGTAGCTCCAGTTTGAAAGTGGAAGCAACATTCGGACATCAAACATTTTTAGGCTGATTGAGTGGTAAATTGTGTAAATTCAGGATTAAGTGTTGCCAGTCTAATGTATGTTTAGTGAAGAATGAAATGGTGGTTCTACACCTGAACACTGTTTAGGATTTAAACACTTAAATAAGCTTTTAAATATCACACTTCCCTGTTATTACTGTAAATGAGTTTGCACTGTGGCCTAGTCTAACCTGACTATTTAAAAATGGGGACAGGAGGAACAGAACAAAGCCATCTCTGTGTCCTCGGGACCCTTGTGATTACCGTTTGGCATGTGATAAAAGCTCGTGATTGGCGTTAGCCTTGCCCTGGAGCAAGGAAAACAGCATGAGAGCTACCGCAGGTATTGCAGAAGTGCAAGAGGTGAAGAAAAAATCATTCTGCTGTGATTAAGGACAGAAGCATTTTTACCTTAGATCAAGCCTGGCCAGGATCAGCACAACCATACACTGCTACTGTTGTGAGATAATAATGTAACATACACCAATGTCCACTGCCTGGTCTCTTTATTGGAAACCCCTCCCTTGTTGCTCCACCTTGTTAATGTACTGTTAGAAACTGTCCCATCTGTGACTGTTTGTGTTAGGTATTCCTCTAGCCTTTAATCTGCGGTCAATCTAAGACCACAGAGTGCCTTTGGCTGGATAATTTGACACTGTATTTAAACTGTAGATGCCGCCCAAACAGTGATGCTACCTCTATATAAAGTCATATAAATGGGACTTTGTGTAACTATAAGCTGTTTTAGCTGTTTGCATGTATGTGCAATCAGCGCAAGGACATCACAACCATACATTGCTGTGATCACAGGATGTTATATATAATAATCTGCTTGAATATGCTGTCTGACCTGACCTATTACACAAACTATGCAGCTCCACCCACTGCATGCTAAAGAGGCAGAGTTTAAAAACAGTGAAATAACAAAGCACAAAAGTTAAATGAAAAAAAAAGAGAGTGGTGACACTTTTTTCCCACTGAAGCATTCTCCTGCCAAGCTGAGAGTTTAAACTGTATTATTCTGAAGATAAATATGGTTAAAGCCAGAAAAATGGGCAAGCATAAGCATCTGAGTGCTTACCTATAAGTATGACATATGTCAGGGGGGTGGGATATATTATCCTGTAGCTGAATAGTCAGTTCTTGAATTTGGAAGTGGGTAAAAAAGGCAGTTATAAGGGTCGAAGCGACTTCGACAAGGGCCAAAGTGTGATGACTGAATTAGAACATTTCCAAAATAGCAGGTCCTGTGGAGTATTTCTGGTATGCACTGTTTAGTACCTAGCAAAATTGGACCCAGGAAAGACAATCAGTGAACTGGCAACACAGTCTTGGTTGTACAAGGATTCTGATGCACATGGGGAAGTGCACCATAAGTTAATCCTGGCTATGACAGAAAGATGTCAGAACACACAGTACATTGCAGAGGAATGCTATTATACTGTGGCTGTTTGGTATCAAAACGTTTCCATGTACTTAGAAAAGAATGGAGAACACCTTTTCTCAAACACAATAGAGGCTAATGGGCGTGACAAAAGCATGACATATATATGAAGAATTTAATAGTTGTTTCTTGTGACAGGGTTGTGAGTACTGGTGTGTAGGGCAGATGGAGCAGAGTGGCAGAAGCAGATCTCCAGGTCATTAGAGCTCCTTCAAAGCTACAGAGAGCATGTCTGTTCCTGCTCAGTTACTAATTAACTCAATATCGGCAGAATGAGTAGCACCTGAGTCGTGCTTAATGAGTCAGTTTAAAGGAAGAGGAGGGCGAAATGAAGAGAGAAAAAGCAAAAATGTCTCGCTCTACCAAACACATAATTCTGCTCTTCTTGTATTTCAGTTTTATACAGGGTATTCTACAAATTATTCACAATCGACTTTGACATTTTTGAGCCAACTCTGAAATTTTTTTCTGTACCTTAAAATGAATTATTCAGTCTCTGCTCTAAATTATTCAGCATCTACTATGAATTCCTTTGTAAATTCTACAGATTTTTAAGCAGTAGTTCAGTAGTTACAATGAATAATTCAGTCTGATGGAAATTCTTCAGTATCCACTAGGAATTATTCAGTATCTTCTCTGTCGCTGAATTATTCCACTTCTACTATGAAGTATGTAGTAGCTACTATGAACTGTTCAGGATCAACTACTCAATATTAGATCTGAATTATTTAGTAGCTGCTAAGTATTATTCAGTAGCTACTATGAATCATTCAGCATCTATTATGATTTTATATGAACTATTATGAATCAGTAAGCATCCACTATGAATAATTCAACTACTACTATGAAACTAATGTGTATGTTCTGTAGATAAGAGAGCAAAGAACTGTAGAATTTACCCACATCTAGATTCTCAAGAGTTAAAGGGGTTAATTATCCTTTGCTCTTTTCCTTTTTTAAATTTTATCACACATTCTGGTTCTGGTTTCACTAAATGGATTTTCTCTCTATTCCAGTGATACAGTTAGGGTTGTGAATTACTCATGAAGACCATTAAATCATATGAATAACAGATTTTGCGCAAGGAATGTTTTTGGTAATAGTAACACCAAGAAATTTCACTGGCTCCTTGTGGCCGCTCACATTAAGTTCAAGTCCTTAACACTTGCTTTCAAGGCCAGGAATGGAGTTGATTTGCACCCCATACATATCATCGTTGATCAAACAATGTGTTACTTCTCATCCTCTCCGGGCTTCAAGCATGGCTCACCTTAAGGCTCTGCTGCTCAAAAGAAGTGGAAGGCATGTGTCAAGAGTCTTTTCAGTCTTGCCCCCCCAGTGGTAAAACAAACTCCCTCTTCTGATCAGATCTTCCAATCACCACATCAAAAAGCACCTTGGGGACTAACTATGCCTCTCACATCAACCCCCCATAAATACTTCTTATCCCAATCTCTTCCCTACTTTTATCTTTGTTGTTTAGGTTTACGTGTTTAGGTTTACCTAGCCTGCAGTAACTTGGTTGAACAGTGGGCGTCGATTTAAATTTAGCTTTACAGATTTAAGCAACAGTAGTGGACTACATGAGCACTGTGGATAAGAGCACCAGCCAAATGCCCTAAATGTAAATGTAAGTAACTTGGACACTGGAAGATCATGTCAAGCAATTAAATGAGGATGCAAGAACACATACTGAGAAACAGTCAAAGATCTCCACCCACCAGCTATTAGTTTGAGTGGAAATTTGGCATGATTTAGGTCAATGTCAATGAACCTAAGACCAGAATCATGTTTCCTCAGATTGAGGGTTTAATGCTTACTTTTCTCTAACACACTTTATCATTCAGCTAAATGAATTCCCTTGCCCTAAATGTATTAGTATTTTTAATTCCTGAGCATGCACATTCCATAACAAACACCACATTTCTCCATCAAACATCAGCATCCCCACAAAGAGACACCAATATTCTCCATCAAATATCAGTAACCCCACCAGAAAACACCAACATTTTCTATCAAATATCAGTAACCTTACCAGAAAACACCAACATTCTCCCTTAAACATTAGCAATAAACACCAAGATTCTCTATCAAATGTAAGTAACTTCACCAGAAAACACCAGCATTGTCCTTTAAACACCAACATCCTCACCAGGAAACACCAACCTTCTCCCTCAAATATCAGTAATATCATCCTCTATTAAACCCCAAAGTTCTCTCACCAGAGTCCTCAATCAAAATCCATAATTCTTTAACAAACACAATTCTTCACCAAACCTCAGTGTGCAGTTTCAGACATCAACATGTTCCACAAAACTTCCCGAAACCCCAAGTTTATTAAACAAACACATACATTCACCTCCATATACCATCAAACACCATCACCTTCCACGAAACCCCAACATTATTCATCAAGTAACATAATTCTCCACTAAACATTAGCATTTTATATGTTGTCATTGCACTCTATCAATCCAAAGAACCAATGTGAGCTAGGAAGAACATCCGTAAACCATGTAAATGAGGAGAACAATCTGGACTCAGTTGCCACAAACAATTACAGTGCACCAGCCTAATTTCCTTATTCATTCTTTCTCTGTTCCAGCACACATTATTATTCAGCTAGTTATCACGGTGCCCTCAGCCCACTCAACATTATACTCAGTTTTCTTAAACAGGGTGAATGGGGGTGAGCCTTCTTGGATAACACCAACAATGAGTCTGTTTGCTACAAACTGACAGAATCAGACAATCAGAAAAACTAGAACACACACACACCTGGCCAGGATTCTGGAGGGGAGCCAACTCATGGCGTGACAGGTGTTTGTGCAGAGGGAGTGACCCCAGCAGCCCTGCTCTTCTCCAACAACTGAGATGCACTCGTTTAGGACAACACCTACAAGGGACTGCTCAATAATTCACCGTCTCTGTCATTCAGTATCACTCCATTCATGCTGAAGTCAGAAATATGAAGCCCTCACTCAAACACTCAGGGGAAATAACAGCTCAGGTTGAGTTTCTCTCAAAGTCTTTCCATCTTAGTTGGTTTATCCATCTAGGAGGTAAGCATAAAGGGAGTGATCTAATGTCTGACATTTGATTTTGACATCATTCCTCAGAGTGAAAGACATCAGTTCTGAAGACGGATCTAAAATGCAGCCTGGAATAAGAGGTCAGCTTTCAGAAGCATGTGGTTATATGTATGTTATGTTGGCAAAATAAATAAATGAAGACGATGGGGCAGCATTAAAGGCACACTATATGGACAATAGTATTGGGACACAGTTTGGGGAAGACTGCTAAATCTTGTGGAAAGCCTTCAAAGAAGATAAGATAGGATAAGCCTTTATTGGTTCCATGAGTGGAAGGTTTCTGTTGTTATGGCAGGAAGTGGACAGTACAAAAGTAATAGCAGCAAAAAAGTAAAAATAAAATAAGTAACCCAACAGTATAGACTAAGAGAATAAATTATACCAATAATACACACTTATAAATATAGATGTGTGTGTGTATGCATATATATATACATAGTAAGCATATGTATGTGTAGTGTGAAAGCTGTTACAACTGTTTTATGCAAAGAATGGACTAACTCCATGTTAAAGTTTATGTATTTGAATGCAACTTCAGGAAAGTCCCTGTGGGTGTAATGGTCGGGTGTCTCAATATTTTCCTTCATAAGGTATTAATCATAATGTATTGGGTGCCATTTAGTGTAACTCCATGCTGAAATCCGAGCTAAATGTTAAGGTTGAAGTCCAATTTATTCTCATATTGTTTGCCCACGTGTAAGAAAAGAAATTAAATAGTCATATCAGTGCGATTCAGGCAGTCATTAAATGGTAACAAACAATCTCTCAGCAGAGAAGGCCAACAAGAGATAGACAAACAATCCAGAGTGTAATACTGAGGTAAATATTAAATGCTGTAAATTCCAGACTGAGTAGACAGACATTAAACATTAAAGTCCAATCAACAATTAAATAAAAATAGTTAGATAAAGCTCATTAATCTGAAAGTAGAGGTATTAACTGGATTCCTCGCTCCCTTTTTACTACAGTATCAGCCTTTATTCATGGTTCATGTTCCATTGCTGTGAGCATTAGTTAGGACAGTTATTTGGATGAAGTAGTTGTTGATCACAAACTCCACACTAGTCCATCTCAAAGGTATTGGATGGAGCTCAGTTTCTCCAGAGAACCCAGTTCCAATGCTCTAGAGCATTCCATTCTTTTGTCATTGCTCTTAAATAGAGATTAAGCAGTGTGTGCGCAGCTTAACACCTGTGTCAGCAATGAGTGCACCTAATTTATCAGAAACCCTGTTTGTTTTAGACATGGCTCATTTTGCACACAGTTTATAACCTGAGGCATCACTGCAACAAGATAAAATCACATTAATTCTGCACACACACATAAAGACACATTTTCAAAAATCTTGGCATGTTAAAACATATTCTGTGTCTAATATTTGTGTCTAATATTTGTCAATATGAGATATTATAGCTTATTTCTAAACACTTGACTTATTTTAAAAGCATTAAAGTTGTGAAATTATTTTATTTAATTAACAGGTAATATGCTGGTTTGGCGAAACAATGCTTGAAGGAAATGTGTGTGGCAATGCCCTAATACGCATTCACCATTAACCATAATAAACTAGACTCTATTAAATCTGTACCTGAGATGGTACTCTTAAACTACAGCTTTAGTACCTTTAGTCACAGAACAAATTTGTCGCACATCCTGTTGATAAAATGGAACAAATATTTATAAGTTTTTATTTTTGCTGTTGCTCCTCAGATTGATTTTGCCGAACTGACTCTTTTTTTAATCCCATTTCCAAGCAATAAGGTAAAAATGTGGAGCAAGTATGCTGAATAATCCTATAGACATAAACAAGCTCCTTATCAAAAATACTCCTTGCAATTAAAGTGTTCTCCCATCCCATGTTGCCATTTCTTGTAGGGCTTACAAGGAGATTTAATGTATGCACCAGTGTAAAGGTAGGCCAGCACATTAATACATTAAATCCAGTCCTAATATTTCATATCCTTTGGGTTTTTTGATGGATTACAGGCCTGTGGAGTTGGGCTCATTGTGTAAAAACTCTACACACCAGCCAAATGTAAACTCTACTCACATATATGTGTGTATGTGTGTGTACATATATGTGTGTGTGTGGAATTACAGAAAATAAATAGACGCACTCACCAAGCTATTATTGGTTAAGAACGGCTGAAATCACATGTAGCCGTGTTCATGAACATTAAACCACCACAAACAGTAACACACATGTTTTTACTTTAACTGACCTTAACTTTAGGGTCTTGAAGTCCATTTATGAGTCGCTATGGGTTCTACTCTGGGTTTTTATCAAAGCTTTTTGTCATTTCCAGCATCCAAACTCTTTCTCTGACATTTTTAAAGGTGACTTGACCATCCTCTGTCTCTCTCTCCCCATATATTACAGAGGGGACTTGACCATCAAATCTATTTTCTTGATGAATGTACTCGGCCTCTGATCGTCTGATCGATTAGCTGTGAATACGGGGATATTAACAGACATTTTAACAATAGAAACATGCCCATAATTCTGTAGAAGTGGCACTATAAATGGGTGGAAATAAATTATAATACAATTTTTGAAGAACAATAGTCACAGTGCAATATTCAAAATGCTTTAATATTATATGATTTATAATCTGATCCAACAAAATGGTTCTAAGGTCACCAGAAATAATGTCTCTGTCTGACGTCTTCTTTGTTCTTGTCCTTGTCTGTCACCCTCTCATCTTCTTCCTCTGCCTATTCCTCTTATTCTCCCTCTTACTGATAAAACTTAAAAGATCTGGTGATAACTGAGCTCTGTTTGTAGTGCTAAGGCTCAGACCAACCTGCATTTTGAATAGAAGAGTTCTCACAGAGATTGCAAAAGATTTCATTGTTGAAAGCTTTTGCAGAATTGCAAACAGAGTGAAAAGCAGAAAATTAGTTTGTGCTTTTTGTGCTTTTGTTTAAGGTGTGGTTAAATATGGTGTGGTTGATGCTTTTGTGTAATCATTCATGTCCTGTGTGTAATCTGCAAAATAATTACTTTTTCAGACCACTCCAGCACAATCAGACAAAAGCAGAATTCAACAAATCCGTCATTTGTGGCATAATAGAGAGACATACAGAGTGCTGTGCATTATTATAATTATAGTAATAGCCGACTGTGGTGCTGAGATAATAACCCACTATTCTGTATTACAGCATGAGGCTTTAACTGTACGGGCCAATAGCCATTACTAATGTGCTCTGATTATGATTGGTGCAAAATAGACAAATATAATATGATATAATTTAATATGATATATTGTAATATAATGGATAGATGGATTGATGGATAGATAGATGGATAGGCCAAATATGAACTAAATAATTTTCTACATCACTTAGTTCATATGTAGCCAGGAAATGTTTTGTTTTGTTATTTGGAACTATGAGGCTAATGAGTAATAGAATGTTTTACTCTATCAAGTGGCTTCACACGAACTGCACACTTAAATCACACCCATCAATCTCTTGCCTCATACTGCATCAGTTTTGGAACAGACTTGCTTATGGTTTCTGATACTGCATGACATACAGCATAGCAGAGCTAAAAGAGCAGTTTTGTCCTCACTTTTCTAAAGAAAACCAAAAATGTCAGACACTAAACGGATCTAGGGCTGATTTGCAACATTTAGTGTAAGTTTGATTTAAAATTTTTAAGCATATACATATCATTTTTTAACTGAATGCCCTCAGCTTGTATGAACCTACTCTCACCTGTGCAACTTGGATGTGAAATCAGTGCACCAACCTGGAGCCTGACCTACTTGGGCTCCTGAGTAATTGCACCACAAATGAGCACAAAGCTTAGGCCAACCAGGTTTCTGAGAATCGCTGGTAATTGCTCCCGAACACTTCTGAATTAATGGAGTCCGCACACACTGTTCCTTGCGGCCTAACTGAATGGCCCGCGCGACCCAACATGCGCGAAGGCTGTGGAATAGGCTGGCTTTTGTCAATTTGTGTCAGCCCTGCTGCTGTTGTTATGGTAACACTGTCAAGGGAGCATAATCAAAGACAAGATTAGATCATTTCTATTAACAATGAAAACATTTAATAATCTTTGATAATTGAGAATCAATCATGTTTAATTAGGAATATTTCATGTGCTAGCATGTGCGTAAGAACACTGAATGGCTAATTCGAGCCAAAACACACTGTGTGTCAGTGTAGCAGTGACTTTAATTGAGATTTTAATCTCTCCCATAGCCTTATCTCCATGAATGATCTTCTGAGAGTGGAAAACCTGTCTATCAAACTTGAAAACCCGTGGCTAGATGGGTGATAGTGCCTTCTGATTGTGCTCTAAAAGGAAGAAACGTCTTCTTACCGCCAATCCCATTTGCTAGTCAGCTTAGTGGTGCTCAAAGACTTTGAAGTGCAAATGCACTCTTCAATCTGATGGTAAGAAAGCACAGAGCCACTGCAGTGCTTTACAGAAATGAAAAGACCATGAAAGCATGCGTATTGCCAACAAAGGTGGGCCTCTACTTTCAGTCTGGCTTTTCAGGTGACCGGCAAAGAAATTCTCCATCAAGCCGAAAGATTAGATGCTACTCATGAAGTATACTCATGCTGTCACCTGGTCACATACATTAGGGTTGCCAGTATGGGGGATTCTGACAAGCATTACAATGAGGCATAAAAGCACCAGCAACAGAGAAAGACGTGACTTTCAATTCATTGAGGGAAAAATGAAGCCTAAACAATTCTGTCACAACAGCTGCTCCTGCGGTGCAGTTCCTGAACTCTTGGTGGAGAATGTTGCCACCATGTGGCCAAATCTGATCTCTGGATTTACTGCAGGGACATTCCATTCTAATCCACACTATCTGGACAAAAGTATTGGGACTGGTTTTTCAGGGTTTGGGCAAGGTCCCTTTTTTCCAGTGAAGGGCAAACCCCATGCTTCAGTGTACCAAGACATTTTGGACAACACCATGCTTCTAACTTTGTGAACGCAGTTTGGGGAAGAACCTTTTATATTCCATTTACATAATGGCAATTAGCAGATGCTTTTGTCCAAAATTTTATCCCTAACTGCAGGGGACAATTTCCCTAGTTCAACTTGGGGTTAAGGGTCTTGCTCAGGAACCCAGTAGTGGTGTGCTGAATGTAGGATTTAAACCTATGACCTCTTAGTCCAGAGGTAAGTATCCTACCCACTAGGCCACCGCCCCCACATTCCGGCGTGACTGTGCTCCATAAAGCCATGAGGTCGGTGTGGAAGAACTTGAATGGTCCACATAGTTCCCTGACCTCCACCCCATACAACACCTTTGAGATGAACTGGAATAGAGATTCTGAGCCAGGCCTTCTTATCCAACATCAGTGTTGAAGTTCTTATAGCTGCAAAGGTGACACATAAAAGTGAATTAAATTATATTACTTATTGGTGTAATGGTCATGTGTCCTGATACTTTTGTCTATACAGTGTGTCTGGACATATGGATAATTTTGGACATATTGTGTACTTATACTTCAGTCATTACTTTAAAGTAACATACTGTGTTTAGGCTGCTTTACATATTTTTATTTACCGGGTTTATATACTCATTAATGCAAAGTAATCAAATGAGAGCTATTATTAGCCTACACATGTGGCTCTCTGCTCACCCAGAGAAAAAGCAATATGATAATCAACGCAAATGCACTTTTCATTATTGATCAGGTCATGTGAGAGCCTTTACTAAATCATTATTGTGACGTCACAGAAACAGCATTTCAATCAGGCTAAATGGACTGAGGAATGAATTTAACATGTTGATGCATACTAAATCACCCAGAAAAGGAAAAGGGAAATTGGTTTTTCCATGCTGCAGGTCCTTAAAACAGTAACAGTATTGTCAATGCAGTGACTCAGGAAAAAAAAACTTTCCCAACCACAACTTGGACACACCACGAATTGTTTTCTGCATTTAACCCATTCACCAAGTGAAGCAGGGGGCAAATGGTGATGCAGCACCCGGGGAGCAGTGTGTGAGGACAGTACCTCAGTGGTGCCACAGGCAGTCCTGGGATTTGCACCAACAACCTACCGATTACAGGGGCACCTTCCTAATCACCAGGCCACCAGCTACCACTGTCTAATACCTTCAGCATCTTTTAGTGTTGGAACCTTGTCATTCAGAGGCTTTACTATTCACAAAGCAGTGCAGATGCTAACAAATCACAATGAACTGATACAGAAAAAGGAAATAAAAAGTGTTGCATTTAGTAAATGTTTCATTTAGCATATGCTCCTTTGGAGCAAATTCCAATCCCTAACTATAGAGGGCAATCTGCCGGGAGCAACTTGGGGTTGAGGATCTTGCTCAGGAACCCAGTGGTGGTGTGCGGAAATTAGAACTCTAACTCATGAGGTCTTGGTCCTATCCTCTAGGTCACCACCACCACCCAACGTAAACAGCTAAAATGGAACTGAGGCTCCTTTCCTAATTGAAAGTAATTGTATTTGAAAATGCTCTGAAACGTAAATATGTTGCAGGTTTATCTGAGCACAGGTGACTAAATGAATGGGACACGTTACCACCCACTTCTGAAGAAACTGAGACAATGATATGGTACTTTCACAATATTTGGTCAAAGATACTTTATAGCGTTTCACTTACCTGAAAAGCAGACAGCATTACATAATGTATAGGAGTCTTCTTAGACATCTTGGAGAATCTTTTCCCATTTGGGGGAAAAGAAAGGGGTATTTTGTAAACAGAGGCAATGTTAACAGAGTGGCAGTATGTGCCAAAATGAAAGATATTCTAAAGTATACAAAATAATATTAAATACATATCAGTTAATAACAATGCTCTGCCAATAAAACATTATGCACTTTTTCTAGAATTCTCAAAACTCAAAATGCCAAGTGGGGAAATGTTCGTCCTTCTGCAGCTCCAACAGCAGTACCTAAGAGGTAATTCAGCTTTATTGAGTCAGTTAGTGAATCAGTGAGTAAATGAGTGAAGAAGTCAATACCTGCAGTCTAAGTGGAGGATTTAAGCCTAGTGCATCCTAAGGGTCTATGTCTGCACCTTGATGAAATCCCTGAAGCCTTTGAGAAGGGCACTTATTAGGACAGTCAGTTAATGTGTACGTGAGTCAGTCTGTCGGTGGCTTGCCCTAGCTCGCTCTGGATTTCTCACTAGCACTTCAGTGCAGTCATTATGTGCTGCATTAACACTCCAGGATAGACAAAGATGAGCCCTTCCAGAACATTAGAAGCATCTACAGGTTTTCACAAATAACACATGATTTCCTGTGATTTAAATGTGAGATCCTCCATAGGTAATTATGCCTGAACTCAGGAGTGCTCGATAGTCACATGTGTTCTGCTATTGTTTCTCTGAAAGAGAAGCTTTATACACAAAAACAATACAAGCGAACACATACAAAGAATTTTATGGTGTCTCTCAAATACAACAGTTACAAAAACAACAACAATATATGAAAGCACAATGAACAATACACTGACTAAGAAACAATATACTGAAGAAAAATAAGCAAAAATGAAGATAGTGCGAGAGTGTGCAATCCCAAGGCTGCCACTAAACTAAACGAGAAACATTACTTAAGGACAGTCCTCAATATTTTGAACCCTCCTTGTGAATGCCCAAATGGAGGTATTGGAATGGCTAGGCCAATGGGGAAGGGGTTAAAATGAGACTGGGCCAAGGAGTCATGAGTCAGACAGTCATTTTGACATTTTTTGACCCTCCCAGAGCAATCTACAGCTAGCCAGACTGGGTCAGACTACGAAGGGCATTCCACTGGCTCTGTTTCAGCCCGGTTATTAGTCACGTTCCCCTCAGCTGCGAGGCTGATCTGGTTCATGATAATATGTGCACTAGGAACTGCCTGCCAAGACCACACAGAATAAAAACAAATGTGCAACTTTTTCCACATTGTACGGTAGGAGCCTCCTACTGAACTTTCCAGTGAATTTGCTGGGAAATGGAAGGTCTAGTCTTGAATGCAGGTGAATAAATGACTGTAAGTAACTGTAAATACACAAAACCATATCTCATGTTTTGAGATATATTCAAAAATTTCGAATGACTGATATCATACAATGAATCGCTGTTTATGGTATTTTTTTAAACATAGACAGATATGTCTTTCAAAGAAACGGCCTGTTTTAGTTATGTTGGTACAGAGCCACCTACTGGCCACAAAGTTGTGTTGTTAGCATTTCTGACAGAACAAGCTGTTCAAATGCGTGGCAGTTTCAGTCCAACTCCCATCCAACAAACACAATGCAGATACTCAAGTATTCCAAGAGATTCTATCTCTTTCTCTGTTATAAGGAGTTTAATACTGTTACAGTATTACTGTCTTCTTAAACAGAAGATCTTATTCATTACTTTTCGCTTTTTTATGTTTTTGATGGAGTGTGAAAAGACATTTGAACTACAGTGCAATGCTCTTTGTCAACAACTATTTTTTCTAGATGCGTTTAAACCTGGCATATATCTGTAATATTCCCTACGTTAAGACACATTTTAAAGTAAACTTTACGAACAAGCTGTTTTTAAAATATGCATGTCCATGTTGTGGATGATGTATTATGCAAGTCCTTTGGTCCTATTGGATCTTTGGGCAACGTTTGAAGAAGTCCACTATCTTGAAACCTGGGTAGACCTCTCAGGCACTGGTTGAAGTCATATGTGGTAAATAGTTGATCGTTTCTGGATGTATTATCAATATTTCTTGTGGAGTCCCCCAGGGTTCAGTTTTAGGGCCTTTGCTTTTCTCCTTGTAAAAGTAATGCATTCAATGAATGACCAATTTTGATATCAATAAATTCCATTCCTTTTGACAACTTGTCTCTTTGCCAGCTGTATATTTCTTAGAGGATGTATCGAAATGTTCTAATAATAAATCAGGAAAAAAACGAAAATGTTTGTTTTTGGCACAACAGTTGAGAAAAGACTACTTTGTTGAAAGCTATGCCCCTTGATTTGTATGCAAAATATGATGTAGGAAATTTGTGTGTGACTCAGATCTTTGTTTCACTTGGTAAATATTGCAATAATAAATGCATCAGACGGGAGAGTGCACTTCATCCCTGTCATGAAAAAACTGCCCTGACAGAGTGTCTTCATTCACTCAAACCTTAAAGGGCTGCAGCACTGCATACCTTATGCTGCTCTAAGGTAGTAAAAATTAGTCACTAGGAGTCACCATATGAACACAGAAGATCGGATGATGAAAACATAGACATTTTAATGCAACACACACTGGGTGTGTTTTTTTTATTCCAGTTTTTAAATATGCATTTCAGATACACCTCTAAAATAGTGTTTCTTTTATTTTCTGTATACCACAGGACCGTTTATTGGCAACTATAAATATAGAAGTGTTTATGGTTCTGAATGGCAAATAATGCTAAAAATTGTCTGCGGTTCTTGGTTTTGGTGTGAAATTAGGTTAAGGTTTAAATCTGTGGCCATCTTTTCTCCACCTGGTTTAAAGTAATAGGACAGATAATTTACAGTACGTAGAAAATGCACTGATTAGTCTGAAGTGGGGCTAAAATTAAAGTGTCTTTCTTAGATTTCCTAAAATCTGGTAAGAGTTTTAATAGTTTAAAATTTTCCCCTCTCTGCTCTGGGGACATTTTCACAGTGTACTTAGTGCTAACATAATACAACCTTAAGGGGTGCTAGTAGAAATTAGAATGGTCTTAAGGTTGGACAACTCTAATAGTAATATGTTATAGAATAAAGAATATTAACAAGAATTCTCCACCCATATACATGTTTGATTCTCAACAAATCAGTATCAATTGAGCAGGTATTTTTGCTATACGGTAAAAAAAAAAAGATTCTTTATTCTTACAAAGTGATTAAAAAGGTCACGTTTTACACACAACGCAGTATAATACTGCGATAGTGTCCCAAGATATTTCCTGTGCATAAAGTTCCACTCATCATTGTTCACATTCTTGTCTGTGCATATTTCATCTGTCTGGAGTAATGAAAGCTATTCCCACTAGGGGGCCAGATCAGAGGCGAACCCCCCTGCTGGCACGAGAGTGTCTAATTCAATCTTGTTTGATTAGCGCAGGGTCAAAAATTAAACGTTTTTCTGTTTCTTGTGAGAAAGCAACAGAATAAGGGTGTCAGTAGCTTAGCATGTAAAACACTTGCCTGTCAACCAGATGACCATAAAGTTGCTGGTTCAAAACATGACTTTTAGCCATTGTGTCCTTAAGCAAGACACTTAACCCACAGTTGCTCCAGGGAGACAGTGTCTGTAACTAAAGATCGTATATCAGTTTGGATAAGAGCGTCAGGCAGGTGTCTCTTTACCCTAATCAGAGTGAGGAGGAGCTACTGATAATCAAACTGTGGTATCCAGCCTCCACTCATGAGGACGTCAAGCGGTCTTGCAGGTGTATTAAGCCAAAATCAAGGACGTGAGTGTGAATCTTTAAGCCAGCAGTGCCCAACCCCCGGGCCGCGGACCGGTACCGGGCAGTGGGTCACGTGGTACCGGTACGCTGGCTGCACGGAAAATTAAGAGTATTTCCTTTTTATTTACTATCAGAGACTAAATGATGTTTTATTTAGAAAAAAAAATGACCGGATTTCTTATATTAAACCGGGTCGTGACGAAATAAAGTTTGGGAACCACTGATCTATGTATCAACAATCACCCCTCCCCCCCGGCTTATTCATAAAAAACCCATACAAACTATTATCAGTTTTACCTGTTAGAGAAGCACTCATTTTCTCTCGACAAATTTAGTGGGCTTGGCTGTAGTATAGTCAGCCCCTCAATTTGTCCTCTATCATCCTTTCGAGCACCAAGGGTTTTAAGCCACTCACAGAGATCTTTCTACAAAAGGTGCTGTGTTTGAAATGCTTTCCCAAAAACTCATTTGCACTTTCCCAAAAACTAATTTGCATTATGTACTTGTTTTGAGTTCTGGAAGACATGCTCAACCCACGGTTCTGGATGAATGATGAATGTGCATATTTACTAGACAACAGAGCGTGTATACACACACTAAATAACAAGACAAAACAATCAGAAAACACCAGGACATGCAGAATTTTTTTTCCTTCTGTGAGATGTCTGTGTCCCTGGAGGAATAGTGGGTTTTGACTGGTTAAAATTTGCTCACCCATGCATGTTTTCCTTGTTTGATATATTGCAGCAGAAGATTTTAGACAATTTTGGAGAATAATTTTTCAGCACACAGGCCCGTTTTCTATTCCGGCAGTTATAGAAAACTAACAGAAATACACTAAACGGGCTGCATTTTTAATATGGTGTTAGTGAGTAAAGTCAAACTGAGTGTCCATATCACCACAGGGATGCTTTGTCGTCTGATGATGTTTAACTACATTATCATAACAACTGTTATTATAATGGATTTGAACCATCTCTTGGAGGCAAGGTGGAGGATTGTGCTACATGTTCAAAGGAGAGACTGTCCGAGATGCTTTAAAGACGGAGTGTGAGGGGTGAGCCTTAAGATCTGCTTTTAAAGTATGGCAATGACATTTTCAATGGCTCTAGGTAAAAATAATGGAATAAATGAATGAATGAATAAAGGTTGAATAAAGAATGAATAAAGAATGAATAAAGGCCTTACAATGTCACCAAACGACTGCCTAATAATACAGATCAGAAAAAACAGGGTTTTCAAATGATGCTGAACAAAGACACTATCTGAACAAAAGTATTGGGACATACCTCTTAAATATTGTATTACAAGATGTACTTTTGTCCATACAGTGAATGTGAGGGCCACTGATACAAAAAAACGAGGAGAAAGTGCGTTTGAGGTGGTTTATTAAGAGTACGAAAAGTCAACAGCACACAGTCTCCATGCGTAGTGACAGTCAATGAAGTTCAGCTGCAAGGGATGTGTGTGTTTTATCTCGACTTTGTCCCGTCCCTTCTGAATGTGTGTGTGTGTGTCTGTGAGAGACAGAGTGTGCATTTTCACTGTACTTTTGTTTTGTGTGTGGTTAGGGCGCATGCATGTGACTGTCAGGTTGATGGAGAGTGTGAAAGACACTCAAGAGCACCCCCTGGTGTGCACTGTGGGATCGCACCGACATCGAGGCTGTGTTCATGCAGATAGTCCACTTAAATTACATTGAAGCGCTGAAGCTACGGACACCAAGGGACATGACCTTTAATGACCTCGTTCAGATGCTGCTAATGGAGATACGCCATCTCTTCTGAATAAAGGATGACTTTTTTTTTCAGTTTTCTTCTTTTTTAAAATGAGAAATCAGTTTACTTTCTAAAGAGAAACGAAAAACCCAAAATAATTGCTTAGTCAACAAATCTGGAGCAAAATACTGAGATTCAGTTCACAGTATCATCATCATCATCATCATCATCATCATGAAAAACGCACACACAAAAAGAAGAAAAATCAAATCACCTACGTCAGACTCGGAAACCAAGCTGAAACATTATCACAAAAACAAACAAACAAACCAACAAATAATATTTATATATATATATATATATATTTTTTAAAAAGATCAGTGCTGGCTAATATCTTCTCTACAACTTTACAAAATGCAAATAAATTCCTCTTTGTGCTTTTATTCACAGATGTGTGTTTGCTGGGCGAGATTTTAAAAAGGTGTCCTTTTTTTCCCCTCTTCGTTTTGGTTTTGCATGCGGTCTTTCCCAGAGTGACCTGTTAGTTCTGCCTGGTTGTGTCTTCTGGGTGGGTGGGTGTAGGGTGGGGGGGCATTAACTCTCCTAGATTTCAAAGAAGGAGAATGAGAAAGAGAAAGAAAGGAGGAAAACTCTGTAGCCTCAGGCTGTCCGGACGCTGTATTCACAAACAGGCTTTTAATTAGAGGTTGGAGAATGAGGGCCCTTGTGAAATGTGTGTTCTGGACAGGGTGGCTTTTGTTGGAGATAGGGGCAGTTTTTAAAAGAGCTGTAGGGGAGGGGGGGGGGGGGGGGGGGGGGGGGGGGGGGGGGGGGGGGGGGGGGGGGGGGGGGGGGGGGGGGGGGGGGG
>JBBKCR010000016.1:15057976-15070605 GCA_037577295.1 Ladigesia roloffi
TATATATTCATTAGTTCATTTACATTCAGTATCTTCTACGAATTATAAGTCTTATGATGTATGGAACAACAATGTTTTATTCAGTATCTACAGAAAACCCAGTAATTTGAATGGATTAGCCAAAACTTAGACATCTGGCGTAACTACCGTAACTAGGCAGCTCCCTAGGGGTTGCCCTGTGATCAGAAGGTCATGGATTCTAATCTTTGCGGCACCACTGATGTACTTGATCAAGGTACTGTCCCCACACACTGCTCTCCAGGCGCTGTGTACCTGGTTGCCCTATACTTCACTTGGTTAATGGGTTAAATGCATGGTTATGAAAGTCAGAAATTTAAACGTGGACCAACACACAGACCCTTAAAACATTTCAAACACTGTGGTATGGTGGTTGAGTAGTAAAACCTTCCCTGGCACTTTGAAACGTTCCCTGGCCTACCTGGTACCGGCACGGAGGAAAGAACAGGTGCTCCCCTTGGTCCAGCCACAGTAGGGGTCTCGGGAGGCGATACAGTTTCTGTAAAATGAAAGAAAAACACAGATTGTGTTTAAAGCTCCAGGCAGCAAGATGTTCCATTCTGTTGCTTTTCACACATGCATGATCTATCTGCTTCAGTGCACACATCACATGTCTGACATGTGGAAGTGTGTATGTGTGTGTCTGTGTGTGTGTGTGTATATGTGTGTGAGTTTGAGACGCCTCACTAGCTCTGTGCATGTGCCCCATGGGATGAAACACACACGGCTTTTCAAAAGTCTGGGGCCACTGAATATTTAAAAATATGTATTGCAAGATGAATGTAGCTAACAAATAATGGATGTTGATACCATACCCCAAATTAACACCGCACAGCTTAACACAGTTTGGCTTAAAAGAGTTTAACGCTGCGCATCTTAACACAGCTTACATAGCTAGGAAAGTCCATTTTAAGACATTTAGTGCAGATTAACAGAGCACAGCGTAACAAAAATCAGATGAACAGAGTTCAAAGGAGAGCAAGCAGAGCAGAGGAAGCTTCCACAACTTTTAGAATTGTAGTAAGTGCAAGCAAATCACATACCATGGAAAGAAAAAAAAATCTTGAGTGATTTCTGGATGAAATTCAGACTTGCTTCTTGTACTGTTTTTAGCTTAGAGGCAAACTTTCAATGCAGCATACTGTCATGTAGGCCACCCCTGTGTGTGTGTGTGTGTGTGTGTGTGTGTGTGTGTGTGTGTGTGTGTGTGTGTGTGTGTGTTACTCACTTCATGCACTGGGAGTAGAGCTGGCAGCGGGCTACAGGCACTCGCACCACACAGGATGGAAAGGCCAGCAGGAGCGTGTGGCTGATCTTGTCCAGAGAGAGAGACAGTAACTGTCGGGCCTGAGGAGTGTCCTGCCCACACCTACAACACAATAACCCACATAAAGATTAACACACAATAGCTTAACAGTAGCTTACATTTAAACAGGTTTACACTGCATGGTTTAACGTTGGACAGTTTTACTCAGACTGTAGCGTATACACATAGACCCAGTCAGAGTCACTATTTGAATCATAATTTACGGCTTTTTACACCATTTTTGCTATATCCTATATAATTCATTTGCATTCTATAATCATATCCCGCAGTCCAGTGTGTGTGCAGCAGGAAAGTGGAGTGGGCAGCCATCTAAAAACCAACACTCAACTTCAAACACTTTCAAACAATCCCATAAAAAGTGCCTCTGTCTCTTAATACAAACCCAACAGGCCAAAGTAGAATGTATTTGAGAAAGTTCCTGGAGTAACTCATTGAATATTCATGTTTGTCTAATTTAACATCTAACATGTAATTTAAATAAGGGAATAAATGGAACACTGGGGAATAAAGGAACAGTTTAACCCAACTCATCAACCCATCTGAGTACAGCTGAATGCAGGACAGCTCAAAAATTTATGTCATGTATTGTGCCTGTCCTGTCCAGGCTAAAACACATTATTGTGACAGAATAAAGGCTGAAATGCTGTAGGATGAATAGGCAGATAAAAGCCCTCACTCTCCTCCATGCATCTTTTGTGAAGACCACAGCCAGTGATCAAATCTAGACATCTGAGTGCAAAATATGTCGAGAGGAATGATGCACACTCACACCGAGCTTTTTCCTCAAGAGCTGATACATTTTGGGGGTTTATTTCGTTAGAGAGCCTCATTTCAGTTCTCCTGCAGTACTGGCTGTGTAGTTAGAGCTCTGTAGACGGTAATTTGACACATGTTTTGAAAACAGAATCAGCTGGTGGCCTGGTGGTTATGGAGTTGCCCCTTCGATCAGAAGGTTGTGGGTTAGAATCCCAAGAATGCTAGTGGCACCCCTAAGGTTCCCTTTAGCAGGGTACCGTCCACACACACTACTTCCAGGACACCCCTCATTGGGGGCAGCCCACTGCTTCTCTTGGTTAAAGGGTTAAATTCAAATGGAGAATTTCACATTTCGCTGTGCTGTAGTATGTGTTCACACATGACTTGACCTCACAGTCAAAAATCATATCAAAGCTGACCGTATGTGTATCCTTACCTCCAAATCACCAAAATTACTAATGGTAAAAAGGAGTGACATTGTTAGCTAACGACCCCTAGCTGTTACATACAGAGGTCCAACTTCGTTGTGTCCCTTTACTGCTGAAGCTGGATGGGGTACTTGTGGAGCTGAAGCTCGGTAGGGAGACGGATTAATCAGGGAAAACTGAATAAAGTAATCAGATCACACAATCCGCTCCGGCCTGCATTCACCTCCGCCGCACCTCCGGATCAACATGTCTGCTCCAGCGACTGTGTGCGGTAATGAGGCTGAAAATGACATGTGAGGTGAAGCTGTTGAGTTTAATTGGAGCCGTGCCTCAGTCTCAGCACCTCTTCGATATGCGGGTCTCTGTAGCTCCTCCACTTTTTTCATCCACATCTGTCACCTCGTCTTCCTCCTCCTCCCCTATAAAGAAGCACCTCTTTCCTCACTAATGTCCTGCATAATATTTATAGCACCTGTTCATTCTCTTTATGCTCGCTTTTTTACTTGCTCTCTGTCTCCTCCTTTTTCGTTCACTCTTCTGTCTCTTGAGTCTAATTTAACCTTCCTTTTACTTTCCTTTCTCTCTCTCTCTCTTGGTCATGATTCTACAGTCCCTTCTCCTTCCATATTCGCTCTCCTCATTTAAACACTCTTTCATTTACTGATCCCCTTTTCTCTCATCTCATCCTCACAGTCTCCTGCTCTTCTGATAAGGGTGTCTCACCCTTCAGCTGGAGAGTGTCAGAAAAAGCTCTGCGGTTGGCTGCTTGGGCTTTAGTGCCCCAATTTAAAACGCAGCTTCTGCCAAACTCAAGCTAAAAAAGTCTGTAGACACCTGTTCGTCCAGCATATCTTCTGAAATCAAGGGTATTAATAGAGAGTGTGTACCACTTTACTGCAGTTCCAGCCTCTGCTTGGAAGACTTGACACCAGTTGTTGAAACATTTCTTTGAGGATATGGTTGCATTTAGGCACAAGAACATCGATAAAGTTTGGTGGGCAGCTGGTGGCCTGGAATTTAGAGAGTTCCCCCAGTGATCAGAAGGATGTGGGTTCAAAGCCCAGGATTGTTAGTGGCACCAGTGAGGAAGGCGCTGTCCCCACAAACTGCTCCCCGTGTGCCTGCTACACTTGGTGAATGGGTTAAATACAGGAAACAATTTTGTGCTGTTCACACTGTGTTCATGTATGACAATAGGACATTTTACACTTTATCACACTGGATGATTAGTTCTGGATCACAAACACCTCTCCAGCTTTTATATATCCTTATAGCTGACACTGAGTTAATATAATGAAGTACTGATTAGTCAAACTAGTGTCAAACTAGTATCTGAATGACAGTTGTAAACACTGGGCTTCCTGAAGGAGACACACACACACACACACACACACACACACACACACACACACACACACACATTTATTTGCAGCTGGAATGCTGCATGCAGGGCATTAACAGCAACATGCAGAACAGAACATGCCACTGCATATTTGGCCTCATTACACTTGCTTTCAGTCTCTTTCAGAATAAGTTTGAAAGAGATACTTGATTTGAAAGCTTTAAAGGGCCTTCTAAATTTAAAACTTTACAGGAAATTTCCTTTATCCTTATATGTGAAAATGATTAAGTATTTCTATTTATTTCATCCCTACATAGTTTTAATCCCTGCATATTACTTTAATCTATTTAAGCAATAATAATAATAGATTCATTATTTTAATCTATTATTATTAATAGCATTATTATTAGAAGAGATATTAATAGAAGTAGTAGTAGTATCATATGAATGTTGTGCCTGAATGTTGTGTGTGATTTCTCCATTTATGTCTTAAATTCTAATCTCTGTAAAACATTCTGGCGTGCATGACAGTAATATGTGAGGGTGCTTTAGAATGAAAAGTGATGATGATAATATTAGGGGTAATATTGCATGCAAAGTGACCATTTGTCACAGTGTGAACAGTGTGAAATTGTTATCTGTATTTAACCCATTTAGTGGAATGAAGCAGTTAGTAGCCCGCGGAGCAGTGTGTGGGGACCAATCCTTGCTGAATGGTACCTCAGTGGTGCCATTGGCAGCCCAGGTATTCAACCCCCCAGGCTTTTGATCACAGGGGCAACTCTCTAATTATCAGGCCACCAGCTAGTATATGACATTGCATGTTACTTATTGTTTATACCAATGAAATCTATTACTGGGCTGATACTGAGTTTTAAAAAGAAGAATCTCTTGTGGTCTACAACAGCTTTTTACACAATGAAAAACAATATCCACCTACAGAGCAGGTGCATGTGAATGTGTGTGTGTGTGTGTAAATTAATGACAGAGACATAAACCAGAGCTAAGAGCCAATTAAGGCTAATATACAATGACAGAGCTTTGATGTGTATTAGACAAAAGCCACCTGCATTCCATGAAGAGATTTGCACCAAGGTAACGTATAAAATGTTTTTTCATTAATTCTATCAAAGAATATGATGTGCTGAACATACTTTCAGCATGTGCTTGAGCCTTGTGCTTTTGTCTAGCTGTTGTAGCTGCTGCTGCAAGCCTCTCAGCAACACGTCTTATGAGACCCTAACACAAATAACCCCGGTTTCTGAAATTCACGAATACCCAGCCACATCTGAGGAGGGAGAAGTAATTAACTTGCTAACGTAATTAGCATGCTAACGTGAGTTTTGCTTAAACACCCATTACTGCCTCCAGCCAGAGACACCAGGCAGCTAATGCTCCATCTGTTTACCCCGCTGGATTCCTCCCCGTGTTCATCACGCTGCTCACACTCCAACACACAGCAACGAACAACACACACTCCCATTCACATCCTTACTTTTCTGGATGGAAGCCCTCCAGTTCCTCCAGAAAGATGTTGTTGTTAGATGCAGTGTTGTCCTGGTTGGGGACGATCAAGAATTTGAGGATAGTCCCATGGCTGGAGCCGAGAAACAGGATGGTTCGGTTGCCATGTGGGCCTGCATTCGTGTCTACCACCATCTTGTTGAGCTGATATCTAAGGGTGACAGACGGCTGATGATGAATTTCCAACTAAGACAACCTCACATTGAACATGGGTACTCAAACTTTTTGTTCTTTTCAGGGGCCAACATTCAATGTTTATGCAGGACCCAGGGTCAAAATGTCTGAACAATATAGAGATAAAGAATATAGGTACATTTCGAAATGAATAATTTATTAACTTGAAATTATAATTATACGTCGCAAAAGTAATATAAATATGTAGAATTTAATACATTCTATAAGTAAGAAAAAAACATGATTGTTTTCTTATGGGGTGAGTGGGTGGGGTTAAGGCTAATTTTGGCCCAAATCAGATGTCATTAAAAACCAGTTCTGGCATGTAGGTCAGATTTTAAACACGACAACAAAATTGCCCTGTAGTATTCTTATAGAACATATTTCTTACACCTTCCAGTTTATTAGTTAGTAGTAGGGGATATATTTCATGTGATGTGAGTTCAATAAAATGTTATTAATATTAGAGGTTTGTTGTCATATTTTTGTTTTTCTCTGCATCAAAACAGAGAAAAAATGTTGGAGATGCAGACTTGTAACAGTATATAAATATAATTAATTGTATTTCTGTTTATAAAAACCCAACAGATTCCTCTGTGATAAAACTGTGCATGCTTATTCATTCTCTACTGAGATAGGGAAAATCAAGCTGCTTAAAAATTAACCAAAACCAGAGGTAGTAATGACACACTGCATAAACATGCACAGTTGTTGGTGTAATTAAGACAAACTAGCTCGTCTTGAGAAAACGGTGCTGTGGCTGAACAGTAGGAATGCTCCAGCGGACTGAATAGCGCTATTCTCAGGAAAATGAGAAAGGGCCCCTGTGGGCACTTTTAACTGCACAAACAACTCGCCACGGTAATGTTCTGGCAGATTTGTGGCCGGCGGGGTTTCCAACTGAGAGCAGCCCGTGGTCTGAGCGTTGTTAAAAATGCCAGTGGAGACAAAACACAGTTGCCTCCAGGCTGAATCTTCAGGGAGTAGTGTAAATTTGTACATGATCCAGGATCAGTGCTTCCAAATGTATTCAATTTTCTCCTTTACCTCAGATATAGTCTGTCCATCAAGACCTGAGTGGGTGTCTGATAGTTGCTTCTTTAGTTTTGCACAAACCGAACATATCTTGTTTATGTGTTTTTTTGCTAATGCGGATACCATATGACATACAGGGGGTCTTTGGTTTACAACAGCCTCAGCACACTACACTTAATTTAGGATACTTACTCCCAGAAATACTTTTACAAATTGAGAAGTTAGTGTTTTAGTGTACGCCGTTAGCGTCATACTTACAGACTTTGTGGCCAAACTAGTTTTGTTGCATGTGGTGAAAGAATACTTAGAATACACAGTAATGTGAAACATAAGTGAGTGCTTTTCCTTTTTCTGTGACTTAGTTGTTTTTTTATGCTCTAGGTAATACTTTTACTGTGGTGTGTTTTGACATAAACCTAAATTTGTGTTACATTCGTCCACACGTAAATGTCATTTTAGGTCACTGAAAATGAAGGTTTTTAAAATCTTCGGTCAAAGTGGAGATTTCTGAAAACTTGAGTTTACATGTGGATGCAAAAAACGAAGATTTTGAAAACCAGATCGCCTTGCGACATACACGCCACTCAGCTGACATCACAGTACGCGCTGTGTTTAATTTAATTTGTCTACAATGCTCGACGTTTACAAATTACTACTTCTAATAAACTTGTTAGACGTTTCGGCATGTTTATACTTGGAGCACGGTGTTACTGTACCTCCAATGTGAAATACATAGTCGCCAGCGTCAACTTCGACTGCTGCTATATTCAACACAAACTCCGTCTCTGCCCAGCGCCTGGCGCCAATGTCGTCGCTGATTTTGGACTAGACCCGGTCGAAACAGTGGTTGGTGAGACAACTTTGAAAACAAGCTTTGCTTTTTGCGCATTGGTTGCTTGCCTACTGGAAATGTAATGATGCCCCCTCCTGCCAAGGTTTCTGATTGGTCACCAATGGTGTACGGTTTGCCAGTGGACAGAGATCATTTTGAAAACGTGCTCATGTGGACGTGATTTAAAAAAGAAAAAAACGAAAACAGAAAATCTCAGTTTTCAAAAATACCCGTGTATATGTGGACATGGCCTTAATCAACATGTCTGTACCACCAAACCTTAAGCAATAGCTGGATAGAGTTTGGGAGGATTAAAAGAAATTTTGGAGATATATTTGGGTGACGAATCACTTCTAGGATTTATTGCAACAAGTCAAATGCACACACAAATCATGTCTTGTCCGATCGATCACACTTGGATGTGTAAATCTGTGTAAATCTGATTTTTCAAGTGTGCAGGATGATGCCCATTCACACCAGGATCTGCAATTTTTTTAAACTTACCTGACCATCGTCCTCACAATCCATGGCCTCTGGCCTAAAGATGGCACTGCCTCATCCATTAGTGGATGTGTCTTCACAAAGTTCAGCATTTCATCAGGAAAATGGTTTGAGGAGTTGAACTTTGAGCCTTGAACAGCACACCCCCCTGGCCTGAGAGAGAAATATGAGGGAAGTTCTGAGAATTTAACTTAAACAAAGGCTGTCTTAGTGGTTAAGGGGTTCCATACAATGTTCTAGGAGCAGGCTGTAACTGGTGTAATACCTTTCCAATATATGCTTTGAAAATTTCATGCACAAAGATTCTAAATATTACTCAGTACCTTTGACTTCTGAAAGCTTTATTAAACAGTTACAGAACTCACATATCCAACAAGTCAGATAGACCTGGTATTCCACACACCATTAATGAAAAGGTTCTTTAATAAATTGATTCTTCTGTTGCATCTCCTTTTTCTTGGCCATTTAGTTTGATGCAGATTTTGTTAGGTTGTGTAAATTAAGCAGCCTGCATGTTAAATGTGATTTACACTCAGAATCATATAACATACAATTTTACCAGTGTGTTGACATTCTGACAATAATGCTGAATGTGAAGCAGCTGGGAAAATAATGGCTAATGCTAACACTCTAGCAGCATTTTATGTACCGTGGTTTGGGGATGAGATCATCTGCCACAGGTGTCCAGATCGACTCGGGAGATTTCTGCTCCTTAAACCTGCCATCAAACACGCCTGCTAGCTGTTCCATATCAAAAGCACAAACCGCTGAACCTGGAATACTGAGAGTGAGAGAGAGAGAGATAGTACACTTGTATTAAAAGCTGGTTTAGTACAGTGTTCATTTGTTAGGACAGCATTAAAACTGCATACTAGTGAATGACTGCGGAGCTTCATGTCCTAATGGTGTGAAACTCACAAAATCTAAATTCTCCCCTGCCCTTTGGGCAGCTTCAGAAATATGTCAACAGCCCTTCTCGCTGAGGGGTTCTGTGTCAGGTTCTCAGGTGCAGCAGCTTTTCCTAAAAGCTCCAAAATATACAAATATACATACCCTGACAAATATATATACCCTGAATCAGTCCTGGCACCACGTCGCCCCCTCAGTGTGATAAAGCTCTGTTAAAATAAGCCCTAATTGAACCATAACAAATGTTGGCTGAAAAAAACTTGTCTCGTGATGCCTTGCAAATGTTATTCACCGATTCTGACTCTGAAAGGGAATATTTGCCTTTTGGAAAAGATCCTTGGCCGTCTTCCTGTACAGCTTTGCAGTGGAGTGCTGCTGCCATTCAAGCCGAGAGTGTTCATGATGCAGAAACAAGTGTCTTTCAACACTTGGCCCAATGGGAATGTGTGCAGCAGTGGGGACTGTGGTCATAGTGTCTGTAGGACAGGTGTTGGTCGAGGTAGAGGCAGAAGGAGAGGGAGGAATGGGGCTGAAAGTAGGTGTAGCACTAGCTCTCCCCATCCAGTTCTCCAAAGTGGTGGAAACTCTACTACATGCGGTCGTGGTGTGAAAGGGGTAGGGAGTTTGTGCTAGGGGTGGGGGGATCTGGATTTGAATAGGGCTAGAAATAGCAATGATAATGGTGGCCGGGTTTATTTGAGAAACGAGGAAGTGTATCAGGACTGGATCAAACGCTTTGATGATCCTGCTAGTGTATAAACTTTATTATGACCATCATAATATGCAAATTAGATGAGTATGCCAGTATTTAAAATAAAAACCTTGGCGCCTGAAGGGTTAAATTGCCATCCCTCCCTGCATTTCAGTTGCTCCCCATCTTGATTTCCGCTGGTGCCCTCAAGTGACATGAAATCAGATGTTTTGACACAAATGGATAGAAAGAACCAGTTTGAAGCTAAACGCTTGCTAGAACATCCATGGTAGAACAGATGCAACAGAGCAGCTTTAAAGCAACTTCTTTAGCAGACGTGGCTGGACAGTACTGGCAGGAGACCTATGACTAAATCAACAAGCATCAAACTAACAAAAGCAACAACAAAGTGGAAAGCTCCAGTTCTCCTTGACAACATATTAAGAAGTTCCAAGAAAGAGAATATGTACACCTCCTCCACAGAGAATATTAATGTAAGTAATTACTGTGTATTTGTTGATTTTCACTGATGATTTTAAATGATGTAATGTTCAGCTTCAGGTTTAGACTGTGTATTAACCGGGAAGGCATTACTGAGGAGTATGAATTGTCAGGGGCCTCTAATCTTTTGGGAATATTTTACACAAGATGTTCAAACATTGCTGTGAGCCACAAGAGTATTAGTGAGGTTAGATACTGACATTCAAATAGCTCTGGATCATGATTGCAACTCATTGCAAAGTTATTGGACTGAGTTCCAGATAACACTGTTGCAATGGCATCAAGCATGGTGAACATAGGCTCATGTGCAGCCACTGCAGAGCATTCCACTCTGTTGGCAATGCTTTTGAGAGAAAAAGAGAAAGAGAGCTTGTGCGTGAACTAGGGCTAGGAATTTAACGCATTAATTAGATTAATTAATCACAGAAAAAAATTACGCGTTAATATTTTTAAAGCAATTAATGGTTTAAGACCTGCCACTAGTTGGCGAACCAAAATACGTCATATTCCCAAATCACTGCTGCGTGAGCAGCCAGAGAGTGCAGTTCAGTTCATAGCGCGTGAAGAAGCATGTGAGATTTGGAAGAAAAAAATGTCAACATGGCTAATAATAAGTCATGTGATATCTTGTGAATGTTTTTTAGCGATTCTGACTCGGCAGATTTGCCTTTTGGAAAAGGCGCTAACGCAACTCCCGGTTCAACTTTGGAGCGCAGCTGCGCCGTAGCATTAGTAGCTTTAGCATTACTGCTCTCCAGACCTCCAGAGGGGCGGAGTCTCAGCACTACACGGTCGGAGTGTGTAAGAGAGAGCTGGGGGAAGTAGGAGAAGCAGCAGGGTGATCTGGGTCTGAATAGGGCTGGAAATAGCGATGATAATGATGGCTGGGTTTATTTGAGAAACGAGGAATTGTATCAAAACTTACAACTGTCATATACTGTAAACTAATTCATAGGTTTGGTTCAGTCAGTGATAAAAATGTCATGACCATTGTACCCGAAGTTATAAGCTTGTATTCAATAAAAATGGTAAAAAAACTGCTTCTTGTAACATCTGTATTTATGTGTGATTAATTAGATTAATTAATTAGATTAATTAATCGCCACACCACGTAATTAATCAGATTTAAACAATTTAATCGCTTGACAGCACTAGTGTGAACTGAACAGCTGTGTTAGCAGAGTGCATATATATATACAGTAAACTTCCAGGTTTTTGTGGTTCCGCAGTCATAGATTTTTTCATAGAACCAACCTAATTGTTTGCAGAAACTAACACAAATTCATAGACATTGCAGATGTCCTATGCATTTGTTTTCTTCTTTCGTGACATCTGCCACACCCCTTATGTTGGAATGGCAGTTAGCAAGGCAATCTGACACCTGAACGGAATGAGCCTCTGCTGCTCAATGCTCCACCCAAATTTAAACAACCAGCACGAGGATGAGGGGGCATGGCAGACAAGGCCAGGACGTCACAGTCACGCATGGGTGTAAATTTCATTTAACAGAAGGGGGGGACAATAAATAAATTGCACAAATAATAGGCAAATTGTGCTTATAATGTCCCACAATTAATAACTTTGCTTTTAACATTATTACTGTAGCATGGAAACTGCATAATTAAGGTTATTTTGAAAGGTTTTTTCAAGTTCAATGACAAAGCAGATTTTTCTTCAAAACTATTTATTGCATTGTTATGTTGTTTACAGTGAAGCCATCAACATAGAATAACATTTAAACATGACTGTTATTGTGAAAAAGATATACAAAATAATAAATTTTTGTCAAGAAATAAATTATTAAATAATACATTTACAGTGAATGTGTATGTAAAAATAATCTGCAATTTAAAGCAAACTTAAATTAATGAATAGCCACTGAACAAAAGTGCCAAATGTGTTTTTCCTGGTATCGCTGGGCCCCAAAAACAGAATAGAAATTGATTATATATTTCATAACTAAACTCTAGTACCTGGAGCCCAGTATCATTCTTGGTACAACCTTGGCTGCTGACTGATACCAGCCCGGTTCTGTTCAGTTCGGTTCTACTCTGTTTCCGATCAACAGTTTTCCACTACAACTGGTTGCTATAGTGACCTATGAAACCGAACCGAGCTGGTACAAGTCAGTGGAAAACTCCTATAAGCTGCACTGTGCAACAAGCTATCGTAAACACGCTAATGCTAACCAGGTACCATTTTAAATGCTAATATAGAAGATTCATGGAAAATTACATCGGTAACCAGCATTTAGCCGCAACTAATGTATGAATGAGTCTGCATCAATTACATTAAAATGAATCGATTTATTTAAAGTGGAATGGGGAAAGCAGGCAGTGGGCCAAACTGCTGTGAGGAAAGGGAGGGGGGAACTTAACTGTTTCTAAATTCCTTTTTTACGTTTGTTTTTTATTACGTACGCAAATAGTTTTTTCACCTTTTTGGGTATGTGTGTGTGTGTGTGGGGGGGGCTTTCCCAGCTATCACAGCTATGCTGATTATACCCAGATTTATCTAGCCTTATCACCAAATGACTACAGCCCCATTGATTCCCTCTGCCACTGCATTGATGAAATTAACAGTTGGATGTG
>JBBKCR010000016.1:15083554-15099944 GCA_037577295.1 Ladigesia roloffi
AAGAGGACATGAAGTTAGTTGGTGTAAGGGTAGAGGATGCAGAAGATAGGACTAGGTGGAGACAGATGATTTGCTGTTGCGACCCCTGAAGGGAAAAGCCGAAAGAGGAAGAAGAAAAAGTTTCCTTTACAGAGTTCTGTTACGACTGAAAGCCGGGATGGAACATTCCAGGTGGCCTGGTGTTTAGGGAGTTGCCCCTGCGATCAGATTCCAAACACTTCCAGCCACTCTTGAACAAGGTACCATCCCCGCATGCTGCGCTACAGGCAGCCCACTGCTTCACTTGGTGAATGGATTAAATGTGGAGAAAGAATTTCACAGTGTTGTGTGTTCACACATGAGTATAAGTGTGAATGGACAGGGTTAATTCCAGGAGGGTTTATGTAATTGAAGTCACAGTTAAAAACAGACCGGTTTTGTTGATCAAATCCCATTTATGCTGAGGAGTGAAAGTTTTATAGACTTTGTTTATAACAGTGTTTACACACTACATTGAACTCTCTTATTTCAAAAGCAAGGAAAGGCTTTCGATGGTATGGGACCTTTATCCAATGTGTTTCAGTATATTTCATTAAAACAGTGTTTCCCTGCTGATCACACATGGTCTTGAGTGCCTTTTTATCGCTTAAAAAGAACTGACATAAACCAGCCTTTAATGAACTGAATCAGCAGCTACTGCACAACACATGATTTCTCAGTAGGCTGGACTAATACAATAGAAAGTAACCTGACTGACTGTGAAACGCCTCCAGGCGCAAAGAGGCACACAGTTGTAGCTCCCAGTTACCGTAAAAAACATATTTCCTCCTTTTAAAAATGATTTCTCTCATAGGAATCACAGCAAGACACTAGTAATCCTTTGCATAATAATAATGTAACTATAATAATGTTGGGTTATGTGGTATCCTACATTAATGTGCATTTATATTTAGGTACTGGTTGAACATGCCTAAGTGTTTTAGGGTGCCTATTTTGGACAAAATCCACCTGGGTTATGGTGTACACCTAACTGCGGGTTTACGATATCAAATAAAAACAACATATCAGGCAAATGGCTTTTGATGACACAGCCTTGAATAAAAAGGAATGCAGCTATAGACACCACGCCATTAGTCTGCGTAACCCTCTCAGGTGTGTTTTTAGCTAGTGTAATTACAGGCCAAATTAAGCACAACAACATGACAAAACTCTCACCATCACCATGTTTAAATCTACCGTTGCGTCAATGTTAGGGACTGCTGTAAAGGTACAAAGGCACACACATTAATCAATTAGTTAAACCACTTATCTTGACTATGTCCCTCACATAGTTATTTGAATAAGCATCATCTGTTAAGTGTATTGGCCAGACACTTGTTTTCCTGGTGAACAGTAACTTTATTGGGTGTAATATAGGTTCGGCATACTGACACTGTCACAATGAACAGAGCAGGTTACTTGTTTAAATGAGGGTTTTAGTCTGTGGGACTGTTTATGTCTACAAGCTTGTCTACAATGACTGTAGATGAAAAGCAGACTGAAGCTAACTCTTGTGTAAAGCATCTTTTCTGACTTGGAATTAATGACTTTATACATGGTCCTTCACTGAATAAACCTAATGACACTACAGGCACACTACAATAGGTACCTCATCTCACAGGCTTAACATGAGTGTAAATATGTGGACTTAAGGGTTTCATATTAATTAAACGATAAGAATGTTTATGTGCATATTGTATTTATAGTCCAGCTCTCCGCTTTCACAATACAAAAACTAGTGCATTTTGATTCAGAAATCTGAATTGTATGCCCTGTTCTGTAATTCGCATCCTGTGTAATGGGACAAACGTGAATGAGAGCATTTTGGTACAACACCATTTAAAAGCTGCCAATAAGAAAAGGCAATAATGTAAAGTGTCTCACCTAGCTGTTGGAGCACAGCGGATGTACATGCAGCCCACTCTGTTCCCACGACTGGACCGAGTCAGGAAAACTTCGGTGACATCCAGTTCCCTCTGGGAATACTGGAACTCTGCCCGTTCTGTGAGATGAAGCTTCCAGCGCCCCTCTCCAGCAGCTGGGCCACTTCCACTTCCACCGCCAACTCCACCTCCACCTCCCGCTCCCCCTCCCCCTCCACCTCCTCCAACAGTTCCCCCTCCACCCCGCGAGCGAAGGCTGGAGCCTGTGGAGGAGCCAGTGGACACCAGGCCGGCCTCCAGGTCTGGCAGTAGGGCATAGGTGGGCTCCGGGGGCAGGAAGGCGAGCTTGGCAGCGATGCGGCTTGGGCAGGGAGGGCAACAGAACAGGCAACACAACTCACTGACTGATAGTCCATTCATCCTCACCTGTGTGACAAGAAAGCAGTGAAATAGTAGGAATTAAAGGTGAGCTGAAAATAAGTTGAACACAGTAATTAACGAAGAAGAAACTTTTGGAAATTGTCAGAAATAGATTTTGCTAGTAACTGTTTTGCTAGTACATTTTGTCAGTTGCTTATTCTATGAAATGCATTATGAAAATGTCTAATCTTATTGTATATTCTGCCATATTGCTCACCCTGTAGTTCAGTTTTATGAAAATGTGTTCCTGTCTGGTTCAAGATAATGTGGTACCTTACAGTCACCATAGCACAGTACACAGTGCACACAAAGTGAAATTATTTCTCTGTGTGTGGGGCCCTTGCTCAAATGTACCTTAGTTGTGCCAATGACAGTCCTGGGATTCAAAATCACAACCTTCTGATCACAAAGGCAACACCCTAGACTAGATCACTAGGTGCCCAAACGACAACTGATGAAACCTACGTTTTCTTTCAATCTAATTCATTTAGTATGATTTAAAAACAAAAACAAGTAGGACATAATCTTACGATGGAGTAGCAGCATTCTGAAATAATGGGCCTTTCGTGCTTATTAAAGCTTACTTAAACATAATTCATTATAGGAAAATCATCTTGACAGCTCCATCGTTCAAAAAAAAGTTTCTAGGCTTTGAATATTTTACCCCTCAAACGCAAGGGAGAATTTATTTACAGGGCATTAATGTTTACAGGGTATTAAACTATAAAAATCCACATTTACCATAAACGTTTTAGGGAGAAGCAGTTTGTTATTTATCGTTTGAGACAAAAGACCAAAGAAAATTAAACGATTTCTGTCATTTTTGCTCAGGCTAGACTGACTGAGCTGCCTCATGAATAATTACTGTGGAAATAAACTGAAACCTTATGAAGGTTTAAAGAAGGAGTAGCCAAGGAGACAAGACAAAAACATAAACTTACGCAAAAAATAGTATTTTACACGGCAGTTGGGCGAGTTAATGAGTTAAAATAGGAGAAAGCAGTAGTGAAGAGGAGCTGGAGGTGACAGAAGTGGCCAGACAGTAAATATCACCCAACACTGCCTTGACACTCCACTTTAGCACAAACAGTATTTTTAAACAGTTACGCTTGCAGGACGAGACCTGCCAGCTTTTATCTTCCCAAAAAAGTGATAAACACGTTAATACCTACAGTTCATCCACATATGCGTGTCGTTTTCCTCCACACAGATCCTGAATTTATCTCACCTCAGTGCTAAAGCTAAAGCTAGAGCTAGGCTAAGCCTCCTCCAACCGACACTCGTCAGAAAATAAACAAACACGGAAACATTTCTGAAGTCCAGAGGAACAGTGGTAGTTCAGTTCTAGTATATAATGAGATTACAGACCCGTGTCCTACAAGCACTGTCATTTATTCATCTGAGATGACGCTAACTGAGCTGTTTTATTATTTTCTCCCTCGACTCCAACTGTACCGTGGAAGTGACGTAGCAATAGGAGGAGAAAGGCTGGGCCACCATGGTCGCGTCCCAAATAAAGCACACTCACTAGTACACTACATGGACAAAGGTATTGGGACGCACCTCTTAATGATCCAATTCAGGTGTTTCAGTCATTTCACCGTGCAACAGGAATATAAAACCAAGTATATTTGATTGGAATACGAATACTATATGGACAAATTTATTTATTTATCAAAAGCTATGTCAATCATCCACCAGTGCCACAGGCATATAAATTCAAGCAGATTTGATGGGCTGAACACTATATGGACAAAAGCATCCTGTTTCTCAGGGTTTGGGCTTGGCTCCCTAACATGTACACTGCCATTAAAAAAGATGGATTCAAGTACATAGACTTTAATATAAAGTTTTTATAAACCCCTTTGCAGCTATAACAGCTTATACTCTTCTTGGAAGGCCCAAGGTTTTTGAGTTTTGTGTCCATTTAATCTGTAGAGCATTTATGAGGCCAGACACTGAAGTTGGATAAGAAGGTCTGGCCTACAGTTCCCATTCCAGTTCATCCCAAAGGTGCTGGATTGTGTTGAGGTCAGAACTCAGGCCAGTCAAATTCTTCCACAAAACTCATGCGACCGTGTCCGTATAGACCTTGCTTTGTGCAGTGGGGAACAGTCATGCTGGAATAGAAAAGGTTCTTCCCCAAACTGTGTCCACAAACCTGGAAGCATGGTATTGTCCAAAATGTCTTGGTCTGCTGAAGCATTAAGATTGTCCTTCATTGGTATTAAAGTGTTCAGACATAAGTGAGAGCAGCTTCTTTAAGGTGCACCCGTTGTTGGTCATTGGCACACACTTGTATAAGTGTAGCGGTTTAAAGCCGGATTGAGGAAGCTCCATCCATTACATTTGGAATGAGTTGGAACAGATCCTTCCAACATTTCAACATTCAGTGTAAAGCTTTCACAGAAGAGCAAAGGCTGTTACTGTAGCAAATGTGGGGCAAAATCTCAAAAATTTCAAATAAAGATACCAATTTTCAATTTCAACCGCTGAACGAGCAGGTTTATACAAACCTTTAGACATACACCGTACGTTTCATCGAGAAGCCGCTTGAAAAAATCTAAGCCGAGCCCCTTGAAAGGAGGGTGGAGACAAGGGAACGGAAGACTAACATTCCTCTGGTGAGAAGAGATTTCCTGTACAGCACCCAGATGGAGAGAGACCCAGGGCTGGGGAAGCACATTCAACCGATACATAGAGTGAGGAAAGCAACATACTTTTCCTTATCAGACATTCCAAACAACAATATTACTGACTGGCGAATGAAAATTTAAAGCCTCCAGACTTGAAGAATGTGTGAGGAAATGGTTGCTGGACATGGGCTCCTCCTTAACCAATGAACAAAGATGCACTGCTGCTGTGCATTAACCGGTCTGAGCTTTCGGTCCCAGCCACTGACGGTGAAAAACAATGACAAATAGAAGCAGTTTATTTACAAAATAGTTATATTACTACTACAACTCATAATAAAAAAGAATAAAATGAGTTCAGTTTGTTGTGGGATACATAGTAAGGTCCATATGTTCATGGTTACAGTATCATCAATGACAGTCAGTGTGATGAGACGTTTCTTCATAGGCCATGGTGCAAAATGTAACAACATACCTTGAACTGCAAGTTATAACAAACAATATGAGACATGTAACAGTACCGTGTGAATGGAATGTAAACCTTTCAGAGTGACTAGTATTGCGACTTAAGTATGATATTCCACAAGAGGCAGTTAGCAACACTGAACAAAGTGCAGGGTGCGAAAGAAAGTATACACTATATAGACAATACAGCAACTTAAATGTCAATGGGATACAAAATGTCCAGAATTACTAATATTACTCCACAAGTATGATATTGCATTAGTGGCACTGAACCACATAGTGTGAGCGGTAATTTATAAGCTTATAATTTAACGGGACATTAGGTTTGTGGCAGTAAAAAAAGGTAGAGTGCAGGTGCTATTGAAAGTCCAAATCTAGGTATAGAAAGTTTAATGTTAATTAATATACAGGTAAAATACTTGGTTAGGCATGGATGTGCACTGTTAGAACACATTATTGCAGAAGCTTAAATAATGTTTGCCAGACATTTGAAAGAACAGTCTTCCACTGTTATTGGTATTTGGATATTGTTGCAATGATTGTAAATCCCTCTCTGTATATCACAACAATCAAAAGGAAATTCAGTAATTAAGGCCTGACAAAAATATAGACATTCGGCTTTGGGGATTTGACAAAGTTGTTTAAAAAAATGTTCAGACATCTCCAGAGACTTAAAATTAAATGAAATAACACACAGTTTCCTGACCATGTGTGGCCAATTCCCTCATTATTCCATGACAAATTAAGCAGATAACTGGTCTGGAGTTGAAAAGCACTGAATTTGCATTTGGTAGCTCTGGAGCGCAACATGAGGTCCAAACAGGTGGAGGTGCAGGTGAAGGATGCTTTATTAGGCTGTAAGTACAAAACAAACCTATCCTATCTTAAAACTAAAGGAGTAGCCAAATCAACAATTTGTATATATTCTTAAAAAGCAGGATGGCACGGGTGAGCTCAGAAACACCAAAAGGCCTGGGCGAACACAGAGGCCTAAATAGGGTGATCACAGAATTCTTTTCTCTGTTGAAAAACCCTTCATGACCTCTATTCTGATTAACAGCACTCGAGCAGATCACTGACAAAGTTTACAATCAGAAGACCCCTTCATGGATGTAGATATAAAAGATCATTTGGAATAAGGTGCTGTGTATTTAGGAGAAAACATGGAAAAGACAAACTTTACTTTCTTTCATTGCTCCATATTCCAATTCTGCTCATTATATGCCCTTTTGGCACTCCAACCAGACAGCATTTTTGCAGCCAAATATGTCGTAAGCTGTGACACATTTTGATTTCGGACACCTTTCTGTCATAGCCAACATTTTTTTAGCATGTTGTGCTATAGAAGCTATTCTGTGGTAAGGAATCTGATGGGTTAGCCTTTCACCCTCATGCCCAGCAATGGGACTTTAATACCTGGGATGCTATTGTCAATTTCTTTGTTCTTCTTTGAACTACTTTTGGTAGGAAATAACCACTGCATACAACGGGCCCCAAACAAGACCTTCTGTTCAGGAAAAGATCTGACCCAGTTTTCTAGCCATCACAAATTTCCCCTCGTCAAAGTCACTCAGATTCTTTGGTTTTGCTCATTTTTCCTGCTTCCAACACAAGAGCCTTAAAAGATGACTGCTCACTTGCTGTCTAATCAATGGCACTCCACTGTTAGGAACATTTGTAACATGATAATCAGTGTCAGTTGTTTCAATGTTGTGGATGATTGGTTCAAACATCTCACAGTAGCTGACTGGAAAGGTTGCTAATCAAAGTTTGAGAATTGTTCCAGTAACCAAACCATTCATTTAGGCAGGAAGGGCATCAAACCAACAGTGAAGTATTCCAAAAACAGCACTGAAAAAAACAGCATTGACTGTTTAGAAAGACTGTCTAGACGCTTTTGAATATATAGTGCAGCTTCCTCCTAAAAAGAACCAGGAACACGGCAAGTAATTTTAAAATAAACTTTGTGAATTTATTGTTTTATACTTACTCTTACACATTGTACAATCCTAAATTTGAAAAAAGAAAAAAAAAAAAAACAAAAGAAAAGAAAAGAAAAAAGAGAAAGGATATCTGGTGTTGTCTCTGGGGACTGGTGTGTGTCGAAGGTGGATGAGCACACAGGTCATTGACTGACTGCATAAACCTGGGGAAACTGAAACTGGACTGTTCATATGAACGGAGAACTAAGTCATCTACTCCACACCACCTGTTTCTCCATTTTTCTCAATATGGTTCATGTTACAACATTCAAGATGGTATGACCAGGGTCCAAACATTCATTACAAGGACAAAGTTAGGAGTCAGCACAGATAGACATCTTTTCCCACAAAATTCAAGGCAAGTCATCAGGCATCGCGTACAGGCGGAGTATGGGGATGGGGCCACACTGCAAATGCTGAATGACGCCTTGCCAAGTTGAACTCATGCCAAATGTAGACATTAGATCTTCACTTGCTTTGACAGCCCTTTTGCAGTGTAAAGCCTAAATGCTGCAGAACCTGTTCCAACTGGTCTGAAGTTACAGAACTGTACTTATACTTTGAGGAACATCTGACAGAGCTGGCTCAACTACATTCAATTCTGATAATTTCACAAACTTTTATTTTTCTAAATTTCACAATTATAATCAAATTTGGGGGTTTCATTTGTTAAATATCTGTGATCCAGATGACCAAAATAAAAAATGTGGTCAATTAACAGAAAACTCACATTAAAAGCTTTCTTTAAATTTGTGCTCAGAGAAAATAAAGTATCCAACTTAACAATTTCAGACATTAAAAGGTTAGTTATAAACTGGGAATCTGAGTCCTACGAGGATACACATTTACTCAATCCTCCCTCCCAGCATTCAAATCCCAGCAAAGTATCTTTTTTTTAAAGCCAAAACAAAAGTACAGCTCAAAACAACATCAGAGAATATGTGCTAGTGAGAACTGATGACCTGGCTTAAATAAACATTAAGCGAAGGGGAGAATGGTGGAAGCAAAAGTGAATGTAGGGGAGGGAAAACAAAAAACAAAAACAGAGGAGGGTAAGATGGATTAGTTCCTGATTATGAAAGCCAGGTCATGTGGTTTAAATGCTGTGATCAGCAATATCTTCTAGCATTAACATTAGTTTATATCAAACCTTCACACTCTGCAGTTAAGCAGAAAAAATCTCTTATAACCACTCGGACGCGGTTTAAACACTGAGGTCGCAGTTTGTCTGGGATTTTCTTGGCTGGTGTATGAGTGATGTAAAAATGCTAATGCGTAACAATTCCACACTGTATGATCACATTAGACGAATACTGTAGAAACCCCGCCCCATTAGTTACTTCAGCCCTTAAAAAAAAAAAAACAGAAAAAAAACAATACAAAATAAACTTATCAACACCTTCCCCTGACCGAAAATATTCGCCTTCATCTCTCTCCTTCCAAATGAGTAGCAGATTAGCGCTGAATACATATGGAAACATACATTTATTTATTTATGTATTCTCTCTTCTCTCTTTCCTAACCTTGTGAAGTTCTACATTTGATTATAACTATGTGAAAGGTAACCACACGGTATATACATTTGGAAATTAAAAAGAAAAAAAACTAAACAAAAAAAACCCCCACAAAACAAAAAACACAACACACTAGAGGCCTGTTAATTGAAACAAATCCTTGGTTAAGTCCGATTCCATTCCACCCATGCACTGCATTAATGCCGTAACGTTAAAACTTGTACATTCTAGCTCAGTTCGCAGACGCAGTCTAGAGACGCAGCAAGCAAAAATGCAGCATCTGTACTAACAGCTGTACAGGCATGCAAGCTTCATCGTCCTAAAAACAGTTACGTCGTCGTAGGTGATGGCGTCAAAAGGCGGCATGTTGACGTAGCTAAAGATACCGAACCGCGACAGTAGTGAAATGGCAATTTATCGCGGGGTTTGTAATCATTCGTTGGTCTGCTGGTGGTTAGGAATATCTGTCAAAACATCTCGACTTGCTTTAAAGGCATCTCTCTCGGAAGAGACATGCAGAGCTTACTGCTACGTGCTTGAGGCTAAATAACTATAGGTCAGGATTATTGCCAATCCGCCAAAGATGCCAAATGATGCCAAAGATCCAATGTACTTTCTTAAAAATGAAAGCGTAAAAAAGGGCTCTTCGGATGCCTAATGTTTGTTTTTTTATCCCCAACTGGGTGGCGATGCAATATATGACATTTTACAAAACATGATATGTTTCACATTACATTTTCCTGCACCAGCAAAAAGCAGTGCCAAAAATGATTTAAAAAGTATAGTGGAAGTACAAAACCTTTTTTATTCAACATAATAGGGAACAGAAGGAAAAAAATTGCATTAAGTCTGTTATTTTAGGCTTGCATGAACAATCTTATTTCACTTATTAAAAAAAACTGTAGATCTAAATATAAATCAAAAACCTATTAGCATGCAATTTCTAAACCAATCCAACAGCCTGAAGGCAGCATTTGAAATAATGGTGTGTCTGTCGGCATGGAAACCAAGCCAGCATTAACCCAGGTCATGGCTAAAATTATGTTTTTTTTTGTGGTTTAATTAATTGCAATAACAATAATATACTGTCATTTCACCCACCCTATAAAGAACCATCCACTGAAAGGTTCTGTAGGGAAACATAAGTAGCTCTTCTGTGGCGTTGCTCCAAAGAACCCTTTTCAGCACCTTCCATTTAAGAGGATAGATCCCACTTTTGCATTTGTGCTCAGATACTGAGGAGATTATTCACGGTTGTGCTTTGATTCTAGGATGACAAATCTGTTCAGCTTGTAGTTCCTGTCTAGTTGTCTATTAGTTAAGAGACATCAACCAGACCCAATCATATATACTTTTGTCTTTAAATGGATACATAATCAGAAGCAAACTAGGAACAACGCTTAACAGATTAGATACAAAGCTTTTTTTTCTTCTTTTTTTCCTCAACCAGACACATGCCTCCAATCCGCCAGTACAAACCAACCAACTGAAAAATTTAAAAATAATAATGAAATAAATAGAAAGCAATCACACAATTCAAGCTAACTACAATATATTAATATAGATCCTCTGATATCATACGCTCATTAAAACAGAACAGGAAAGGGATTAAAAAATCCAAACACTCAGTAACTCACGTCAAGGCTTTTTGCTATTATCCCAACAAGCCCACCCCGCCCTCACCCTCCCCAGAATCTGCATCCAGAAGGGTTCATGCACCCCCAAACATTAGTAAGATAAGTCAAGAAGCTCATATCAAAGAGAAACAATCTGCTGTAAATACACCGGGAATTGCTGACGTCATGGATGTTTTAGGAAAAATAATAAAAGGGACTAAAATTAGGAATAAGCACCATCCCCCTCCAATTTCCAGCCCCATTTACCCCAAGATTTATTTATCTCCAAGCATTATTTATCAAAATAAATGCAAATCCCAAGGAAAGAAATAAAAAATACAAGGCTAACAGCTAAAGAAAGAAAAGTCCTCCCTCCCATAAAAGCACGCAAGAGCCTACCTGACCCAGGAGTGTTCTCCCTGACTCTCAGCCTAAATATACAACTCGCGCGCACACACACACGCGCGCGCACGCGCACACACACACACACACATTCAGTCGCTGTGAGAGAGGGAGATACTGGGTTAGGAAGCGGCCGGACAGGTGTTTCAACCCACCTTGTCCTATCATGGAGCTGTTTTTATAATGCTATCACTCCACCATTGTTCCGAAAAACCTTGCCGGGCAAACAAATCTTATTTTGTTTTTTCTTCATTTTCATCAACGTTTCTCTCAGATACTGGCAGTCCTCATAACTTCTGGATTTTCTCTGCCACCACGATAGGGTTCTCCTTGCGGATACGGGCGGCCGCTGCGCCTCTGTAGTCGTAGGGGCAGTCGTGTTTGTCCGAGTAGCGGTGGATTGCGCAGAACAGGTTCCCGCAGCGACAGTCAAACCCTGCATGAGACATACAAAACGGATCAGAATTCACTTTTTTTCAGGTTTATGTTTGGCAAGACTGATAATCAGAAAAAAAACTAAAAGAAAAAAAAACAAACAACCAGGTCTCCCAGAACAGAGACAGGCTGGATTCATGGGGTGGAAAATGGTGAGCTGTATCACTCTTAACTTCTATAAAGACCTCTGCTATACTCCTGGAAGCTTCAGGTAGTTTTCAAATTAGAAGTTTAATTAGATGTAAGCTACTTTCACACATCTCTCCAGTGCACCTGGAGTTTGTCAAAAAGCTTTTATGTGCATTATCACCACCTACTGGTGGCTGTAACATTACTGGTGACTTGAACTTCTAAGACCAGATGATTAACAGTTCATCCCTAACAGCGGAGCAGGAAAAGTCTGATTTTTCTTCAGAATCCGCCAATCCCTCTAATGCGTCATTGTTTTTAACCGGATTCACTGTAGCATAACAAAAAAATTTATTGTACACAATATCGAATGGAATTTTTTGTAGCCGAAAATTGTCAAACAAATATTTTTATAAAAATGCCTCGAAGCATCATAATACATTTTTGCCACATTGCTATGTTACTGTATAAACAGCTGACATATGTAAACAGACACATGTGAATACAGAGAATATGAAAAATAATCTGTAATCATGCCATGAAACATTAAATAGTGAATCACTGCCCAATTACATAAATTTATTCTGATTTATGCTTCTGACTCTTCTAGGAATTGAAGGAGTGAGAATTGGACAGGGAGGTGTGCTGAGAGTATCAGTAGTATGAGTGATGCTGCATCAGACTTGAAGCTAGATCCAAGCTTAACTAAAGAGGGAAATTTCAAAACACCAAAACAGAAATGATGAAAATGTAATTTTTTTTACTGAACTATTGCTTTATAAAGGAACCTCAGTGGTAAAATAAGAATTCCCTTTCACATCTTACCCGTAAGGCCAACTTTTTTCCGGCAAGTAAAGCATCGGTTCTTCTTCTTGTTCTTGTCAGGGGTCTGATCTCCGTCTGAAGATGCCTGTGCTGCCTCACCCACTGGACCTGTGATAAAGGAATGGTCAGTGTCTCATCTCACAACACATCAACATACTTATATCTGTCCCTTTGGGGCCGACTGGGCTGTGATGTTCTCCCCTCCAACTCACTGCTCATCACGAGTGGCGGCTTACAAGGGCCCCTATCACGAGATATGTTTTCAAATGGATGTTCTGAATAATAAAAATCGTTAAAGCTTTAAAATATACCCTTCATGACTCGGTCTTGGCAGCCGACTAAAGTGTAAAGATAGCAAAATTTTAATCCACTGTTTTAGCGATATAATCATTTACAGATCTGCCTATTCAGCCTAAAGCCTGAGTTATAAGGACTGTTTCAGCTTGGACTGTTTTCTGGGCAGTCCATCAAAATGAAGATCATTTACATATATTTTAGACAAGAAATATTAGAATATTTACTGTCCACATTAAATGCAAACAAGTGTAAGCAGTGAATCCAAAGAGGATGTTGTGAATAACAGGACTACAGTGATAAGAGAAAGAAAGAGAGGCAGTAGGTAACAGAGGATCTTCTGTTATTGACGGTCACATAACCAGAGTATCTGCATTTACATTTATATACAGGGACAATAGGTGCATTAGAATGAATGTATATATCCAGTTGTCCCAGAATTATTCATACATTTTCCAAATATTTATTAGTTACTTTTATTCAACATGCAACGTTCTTCTTGATCGGAGATGACACAGGCGTCTCTAAGAATACAATACAATACAAGTTTATTTATATAGCATATTTAAAAACAACCAGTGTTTACCAAAGTGCTTTACAAGAGCAACAATAAAAAGACAATACACATACAAATCGAAAATATAAGTTAAGGAATACTGAAAGCATTGGAGAAAAGGTAAGTTTTCAAAGCAGATTTAAAAACTGACAGGGTTTGAGCAGATCTGATGTGATTCGGAAGGCTATTCCATAACCTAGGGCCGATTACTGCAAAAGCACGATCACCCCTATTTTTAAGTCGATCTACACTGCTTTCTCATGTACAGAACCCTTGAGTGTTTTTAAAGTAGTTTTTCAAATAAAATGTATTATTTTATTTACATTTGCACAAAATGCGGCATGTTCAATATTATTCATACCTTTTGCAAACGGTCACAGTCTATGGGAAAATCCAAAGTTCTATACCATTCCAAATAGCCCAAGCTTTTCTAAACCATCCTAATTTCCCTTATACCTTGGGAACAATTGTTTGAATAAACTCAACAGGTGAAAAACAGCAGCACTCTGCAGTTGGTTCGTAGACAGTCACGACAGTCACAGACAAAGGAGCTCTCGGAGGACATGAGGCTGTTTATTATGGCAACTCACAAAACAATAATGGGCTATAAGGCCATATCTAAATGTTTTCAAGTACCAGTGGCTACAGTGTAAGTATTAAAAAATACAAGATGCTCCGCACTCTGTAAAATCACAGAGCATGTGGTCGGAAGCCAAAAGGGAAATATGTGCTGGCCAGGATGATACTGAAAGAGGAGATAAAGAATCCAAGCATCACCACCAAGGCCTTCCTGGTAAATCTAGGCTCTGCTGGTGGTACCGTCTTTAGGTAGACAGTCCAACGGACACTGCACAATGCTGGGTTACACAAACGCAGACAAAGGAGGATCCCACTTCTCCAGATAAGGCACAAAAAGCATGCATTGCCTTGGCAAAATGTTCTGTGCTATGGTCAGATAAACAAATATTTTAATTGTTTGGTGGGAACCTAATGCTTTGGGGGTGTTTTCAGCCAGTGGACCAGGGAACCTAATCACAATAAAATGCACCATAAATAAAGATTCTCAACAACAATGTCAGCAGAGAAACCTGGCCTCGGGCACCTCTGGACATTTCAAGATTACGTCGACCCAAAACACACAGCAAAATTGGTGAAGAGTCCTGAGTTGAATCCTACTGAGAATCTGTGGAGGAAGCTAAAGATCAGGGTGATGGCAAGGAGAGCCTCCAACCTGAAAAATTTAGAGCTCATCACTAAAGATGAAAGGTCAAATATACCTGTGGAGACACACCAAAAGCTGGTCAGCAGTTGTGCCAATTATATGCTTTAATTACTGAGATTTCGTAACAGAAATGTTTTTGTGCATTTTTACCTTCCAGGAGATGCCTGTATCATTCATGAAGAAATTTGCTGGTTATGTGTAATTCCAGGCCTGACTGTATATGCATTTTTTTAATGTAAATAGACAAGTGGTGAGTAATATAATGCATAATGTTTACTGAAGTTAAATAATACGTTATGCCATAAAAATATTTGACAGAAATTGAGTTAATTTGCACTAGAGTTCTTTTTTAATTAAAAAAAAACACCCATGATATTCCTAAAAGCAGGCTGCTATGAGGAAGGGAAAAAAAAAAAATCAAAACAAAAAAAGCCCTCCCATGCCTTGCATCGGCATACATTTTTGCTTTTAAATGTTTCTTCTGAGAGGATTCTTTGTGCTATTCATTAGATGCTGCAGTGTGAAAACATATCTGCTGACATTATACCATATCAGACTAAAATTTGTTCATAATCCCCTAGTACAGCTCGGTGATTTGGCCTAGAATTAAAATAGCAGATTTATTTAAACAATAAATCCGATCTTTCGATTTTAATTGATTTTCCCCTCCCCTCATTAAAGTCAATCTACAAATGACAAATGGTTTAAAACAAGTTTTCACTTTATTTAGTTTTTTGGCTACAGTGCAATGTGACACATACTACAGAACTAAAACTTTTAGCATGTAAATTAATCCTGGCTTTTTCACAGTATGTATGTCCACCATATATTTTGCAATATACACAGCGAAAGCATGCCTCATCACCTTCCACTGTGCCCCATTCTTACCATACGGCACTAGGGCAGAGGTGTCGAGCTCCTGTTCAGCACAGTTTGAAGGTTCTCCTTCGCAAACACATTCACTAAACCTGGCAATTACATGCCGATGTGAACCAGATGCTTCTGAGCAGGGGAAATCACCAAAATGTGCTGGAACACCAACCTCCAAAGCCAGATTTTGACACCCCTGCACTAGGGCATTAACAGAAAATTTGACAAGTCTACTTCAGAGGCACGTGTGGATGCCCCCTGAGAGAAGTTGGCATGTTGTGTGTGTTTATTCCTCTCTGTGTTCACTCTGATAGTCTGATGTATGCATTTTTTGACTCCCAGTATAAACACAAATTATATACTATACTAAAATACTGGTGAAAGACATAATGGCTTTTATTGTACACTTGAACTGCATACTGGTTATATTGGCTTGTGTGTTTGTGTGAGAGCAAATAATCACACAAAGCTGACCTGAGCTTTTAGAAGAGCTATCATCTTCATCCTCCTCCTCAGCATCACCTCGGTCAGAATCAGTTGCAGCTGTGTCCTGTGAGATGCTCATTGCTGTCATCTGCTGGGTGACTGGACTGGGAGAGCTGCTGCAATTACAACATATTTAACTAAAGATCCCTGAAAACACAAACTGACCAATATATACGATATACATACCTGGGCATGGTTTCTCAATAACGAACAATCTTAGCACGCCAAGAAGATTCTTAAGATATAACGAAGTTGTTTACTTTTCTAAGTGTGTTCCCAAACTGTCCCTTAGGAAGCTTCTTAAGATGCTGCCTCTTATGTGCAAGGTTACGAGGAGCTGGCCACAGACACAGAGCTGAATTATTTTACATTCATTGGTCGGCAATCGATTTTTCAGTTCGTTTGCATGACAGTATTATGAAAGGCAGCACAGTCTATGCAAATTCTTTCAATAACATTTATTTCAATATGGGTTAACTTATCAATAGCAGGTCGTAATGGAAAAAAAATATGTATGTAATCACCAAACTGTCATTAATATTTTCATGTAACCTAGTGGCGCTGAAACGAACTCTGTATACAACAGGGTGCGAACTAGGGATAGGGAGTGGAAGAGAGCGAGAGGGAGGGGGGGGGGAGA
>JBBKCR010000016.1:15104196-15124486 GCA_037577295.1 Ladigesia roloffi
AGAACACATATTTTTGATGAATTACTCATCCCTAACACTAACAAAAACACTTCCCTCTTCCAGCTATCAGCGATGTATTACCTGATCTGGTGGCTTCTGTTTTTTCTCTCAGCTCAGACCGCCAGCTTTGGTATGACTAGGTTGTTCCATGTGGTTAATTTGGTGCTACAGCTACCCGAGTACATTTTTTCTAACCAGTTGCTGTGAATAATTTGGTACTTGCTAGTGTGTTGGTAAACAGTTGATGGTATCCCAAGCTAGGTTCTTTGCTAACCACTTGCTATGGCATATGAGATGGTTGCTAGGGTGTTGCTACAAAGTTGCTAACATATCTCTGTGCTGCTCTAGGCATCACAAGTGGACACTAAGACGTTGGTAACTAGTTGCATTCGTATTGTGGGTGGTTGCTTAGCTGTTGCATTGCTGTTGCTATGATGTTTCAGACTGTAGTTGCTTTGCGGTTCCTTTGGTACCCCAAGTGTTTCTTAGGATAATGCTTGTGTGCTTGATGTGTGCCTAAAGTGATAAAAATGGCAGGCAAAAGTTTGTGCACTAAATTTATGAGGTGTAAAATCAGAAAAAATACCTTTGTGGAAACATTATGTTTTGACTTAAAAAAATAAATCAAGCACAAAATCCTCAGTCAGGCCAAAGTTGGTTCGGCGTAAAATCTGCAGGAAGTTTTGACGAAAAAATCCAGCAGAAAGAGAAGATGCCGACACAAGGCTAGGCTAACACAGACTAATCGGGGCCGCAGTACCTGTGGCTCTACAGCCAGCCGAGGCATGGAAGAGGCTCGGATAGACACAGCCCTCTCCGGCACCTGCAGCATGGAGCTAAAGTCTCTGTGCTCTGGCACCTATTCAGTAAAAGAGAAAGAGGGTATGGAGGGAGTCAAGTCTGAACCAGAAAAAATATTGAACAGATATTTTCAACCGCTTGGACAGCTGTAACCTTTATGACTGCTACACTATTTCTGGACAGGCATTCTGTCAAGGTTAGAAGGCAAATAAAAGATGGGGAAAGGAAAGCAGGTTTACCACAGCGCAGGCCAAGAAAGAAAGCAGAGGTGCATCACCACGAGCACAGAAGGCAAAATCTTGAGATAAAAATTTATAAACAAAGTGGAAAAAATAAAAATGAGAGAAAAAAAAACTGGGCTTTGGTTCTCAGGCATTCCTCTGCTCACATAAGCTTCTCAAACAGATAAGAGCATTTTGTTAGCAAGGAATGTTAGCATTTAATGTTATCCCAAAATTGTGGACACCTTGTTATCCTTTCTCTAAATTATTTTGCAAACATGTGACATCACTCAGATTTAAAAGTTGTGACCATTCTAATACCTGTGAAAACACCATGCTTTTGTGGATTCCAGTATCTCCTGTTTTTTACTTTTTATTCTTTAGTAATGGGTTCAAAGCATTTACTCTAACCTAAGACATCTTGTCATCACTGGTTGTTTGCTAGAATGGATCCACTTAATAAACTTTATACCCTGGAAGCTACTGACTCCCCGTGTTGGTCATGGTGCTGGTTTGAAAATAAAACCCTTTAAATATCCTGTGATGCCCATGTAATTTAATTGTCTGAGGTTGGATCAAAGCAGAGATGCCACTGACAGGATTATATAAAGATGAATGAAGAAGTGAAAAAGAACATACAGCATACAGTAGTGAGCTGACTGCAAAAACCAACTGGTAAAGTACAGAAGCATCTGGAAACCGACTGATAAAAGCCTGGGGCTCAGTTGTTGATCTATTGTTATATACAAGTATATTATCCATATTGCTGCATTGTGTGGTCAGTGCCATTTTATTTCATGTGATACTTTAATAACTAATGACTGTCCTTGGGACCTCCTAATGGTTTGTGCACTAGATGGCCAAATATGGACACCTCTCCAGTTCCAAACATAGGACAGCAATATTTTGAAGCATGTAAAAATCCCACTCTGTGTTCTAAACTGCATCTAGAAGCAGCATTAGCAACTGTGTTCCTTGAAATGGCCATTAATGGCCAAGCAGGTTCATACTGGCCTAAGATCACTATGCACAATGCCAAATGTTGCCTGGAATTGATAAAGGCTTTGTGCTAAAGGTCTGGAGTAGGGGAAACGTGTTCCCAAAATTTTTGAATACATCTGGCAGTCTGATGGATGAATCTGGGTTTGATGGATGCCAGGTGAAAGCTACTTCCCTGCAACCAGCCGTAACTTTGCTACCTAACTAGAGCTATCAGTAAAATGTATCAAAACAAATATAATATAAATTTATTTGAAAGTGTGAGCTAGGCCCCTTAGTTCCCAGGTTAATATTAAGGGTACGGCATACAAAGACAGTTTAGACAAAAATGTGGTTTGACACATTTGGTGAGGAGGAACTTTCTGCACAGAACCCTGACCTTGTGATGAACAGGAAGAGTCTGTAAATGAAGGCCATTTCTTTACAACTTACAGAAGCTCATACTTTTTTAATGGTAACATAAGCAACCCTTTTAATGTGAAGGGTTTAGAGTACCTATATAAAATGTATCTGAATGTATTGTAGTGGCCTTTTAGACATTCTCCATATTATAAAATCACAATGTTTTGTGCAACACATTCTCACAAGAAATATTCTCTAATGGTGGATCTTTTGATGCCAGTGTTAAGACAAAATCAGCAGTGACTGTTATGGAAAAAAACAATGAAAACAAAACTCGGTTTGAGTTTTTTCGATTTGACAGACTGATGTCCCAAGAAGTGAAGGATGTAGAAATAAAAGCAAAAAGACAAGCAGCAAGCAGCAAATCTCTTAAATGTACACAGCATGTCTAATATTTATGAGAGTGTGAAACTGGTTTGAGAACGTAAAATGATTTAAGTCCTCTCTAGATGTTTTAGTAACTAATTGGGTGCAAAAAATGATCTAATAGGTCAACTTCTGATAATGAACCACTTTATTGTACAATTGCTTTGATAAATTAAACTGTTTGGACTAAATACTTGAGCGCTGGGTCTGTACGGAATACAGTCAATGGAAATTTTTTCTTGTTTACATAACAGTAAATACATCATCAGATGATTCCTTAAAGTACTATAGTGAAAAACTACATACAAACTGTTCTGTATGGTGCTTACACCTATGTCAGCATCCTAACTAAAAAGCCTAGAGGTCTCGTCTGGGCACAAGATGTGCAGGAACTGAAATTACTTAGCTTTTGGTCAGCACCAATTAAGTTTGCCTTGACAGAGCAGTAATTATGTATATTAAAATATTGCAATGTATAATATATTTTTAAACAATCTGCTCTGGAATATGCTTAATTAATCCTAGGCTTTATTAATAAAACAGAAAGACACTAGTCGCTCAATGTGTGTGTGCTACCGTGATTTGCTGTGGATGGTACTGTAGCTGGTAATTTTCCTCTTCGGGCTCTGGACTCATGGGTTGCATGAAGAGTTCTTGAGGTGAGATTGGGCTCAGAGCTACAAAACCTCCTCTGGTCCTGCAGAGAAAACAAACAAACAAACAAACATGCGCACGCACGCACACACACACACACACACACCCCTATATAACTCTCTTAAAACTTAATTTAATGATATTGTATTAGGCTTAGTACCAGAGTAAAATGGAAATGTATCATTATCCTTTTATTCTGTCAGGCATATTTTGTTTTGTTTTTGTAATTGTAATTTGTAGTTTAATGTGATAACATCCAAATTTGTCTGTAACAAATAAGACACTCAAGCAAGACACATCACTATCCAAATAAATAATAATAATAGAAAAATTGCCCCCCCTCCCCTCAAAAAATACATACAAACATTTCTGCCCTCTTTTTTGGGCTTCTTCTGACTGCTTGTTTCAACAAAACAAGAATGTTGCCACCCATGACCACAGAAAACAGCAAAGAACTCTTTTAAACCAAAGAAAAGAAATGACCCTTCAAGATACACTTTTACTCTGACACAAAGATAAACGCTTTAAATACACAGACTAGGAACAAATGGGACAATAATTACAGGGTGGGGTGACAAATGACACACATGTTAACATGATAATTTTGGGGCAGAGCTAGCCTGACAAAACAAGGTAGACACCGACAGAGAAAAGCAACCGAGACAGGTGTGTTGGAGCAGCGAGAGCACTAAACAGGACTTTTATGCAATTTCTTTGTTTCTTTATGCCTGTTTTTTGACTACATTTAAATATGTTTACATTAAAAACTGCAGAAACATTTCATAATAGAAATGACTTGAAAGTTATTATAACTCAAAACTGTGATGTAACTGATAATCACATAGCATTCATATAACACTTACCTGCATCTCTATGAGCCAGTCACATAACAGTGATAGAACAATCACATAACAGTACTAAACATCTGCTGCTTTTGCCTCTCTTATGACCTTGCTAGTTTTTTTATCAAGACATCATGTGTTCATTTCTCTTGTCTCAGATTTACAAAACTATGTGCACATTTCACTTTACACTTTGTATTGGGATTACATGGTTTGTGCTTGATTTTGTATGTATGTCAACAAAAAGTGTGACAAACACCCAAACATCAAAAATTAGGAGTGGCTAATTGTAGTTAAACCACTAGCATTATTTTAGTTCTCTTGTTTTTGAGGTTTTTCTTTTAAAAAAAGAGTATTTAACTTATTATTCCTTAATATAAGTCACACACACACACACACACACACACACACACAGATTATGTAGTGAATAATTACAGTGCAGATCCTGCGCTGTGTGTGAGGAATGGCAGGGCCTTCGCACTAGACAGGATTTCTTGTGGCAAGGAAGAAGCATCCATCCTCTGGAACATCGGAGCATGTTTCTACAGGGGACAAAGAAAGAAAATCAGGAGTTACACAACTGCTAAAACACTGATATAACATAGAAACTGTGATGTAACACATAGCACTCACATAACATTCACCTGCATCATTATGATTAAGTCACATAACAGTGATAGAACAATCACATAACAGCAAAAACACTCAAATAACAATGACAATAACACACAGAAAAAAACACACGACACAAAATTGATACACCTGAAAGCACTGATTGGTGTATAGGTTGAATATGTGTGTTGAGCTATAAAGAGCCCCACCTGCTCTTCCAGCTGCTGCCGGAGCTTCTTTGCTTTGCTTTGTTTGTAATAGTCCATGATCATCATGGCTGCATAGATTTTACCGATAGTCATATCACTAGCTGCAGGGGAGAGACAAATTGGTCAGTGCCACAAAAAAGACATATGCTCATGCATGCATGAACTGACATATATTCAAATAATTGTGGTCTGTAAATGTGAAGAGATAAAAAATTTTTAAAGTTTAGACAGACATTCAGGATTAGTAGTGGCTTTTAGAGACTTACTGCCATTGGGATGGAGTTTTTTCTGAACCTTTGAAGAATCATAATGATCTTGATAACTGGCTACATTCTCTGAGACATGGCGTAATGCATGTGATGTTCATGGACAATAAACAAGCAGATTGTGTATCATAGTTGACCGGATGACCTCAGGAACAGAATAAATATGACAGGGTATCCACTGAGAATAGATTGGTAAAAAACATGGATAGTCAGATGACAGTACGGAAAGATGGCAACTAGGGCAGGAAGGGGTAGCATCCCAACCTGTATCTTCTGATGGGAAGAACCCATCCAAGCTACAGATATGGGACAGACCTAAAGACAACAACCGTGGCATGAAATGACAAGGATAATATCAAGATGCATTTGTGGCAAGGTCTGCAAGAACAAACGCTGCCTAAAATTTCACCAGGCCATGATTTGCATTTACTTCATATGTCAGACGCCTTTATGCAGAGCAACAAACATTCATTAGTTACAGGGACAGTCCCCCCTGGAGCAGCTGAGAGGTAAGTTTCTAGCCCAAGGACACAATGGAAGAAAGTGGGTGTTGAAACTGCAACTTTGTGGCCATTGGGTTCAAGTGTTCTACCCAGAAGGCCACTGTAATAAGATATAGTGCTCAGCACAGGAGAGGACAGCACACAAAGGGAACTTCATGTGAGACACAGGGGGATCCCAAATTGGAAACTCCAAGCACCTACGTCTTCAGCGCTGAGCAGAGTAATCCAACAGCCCTGGGGGAGAGTCAATACCCTTGGCAGCAAAAAACCATTGAAGGTCTATAGAGTTGTGGATAACACCAAACAGGTTTGCTACTGTAAGGCCATTACTTTTGTCAGGGCAGGAAAGCAATCCCAAGCACAATCCAGGCCACCAGCTCCACTTCTAAATTTCGTTGTACATGTTGCAATGACAATAAATATTATTCTGATTCTGATTCTGATTCTCACAAATGCACACGACTGGAAGCTGCGAGTTGATTCCCCAGACTTCCCAGACCACATCACAGCAACAACTCTGAGGACAAATGTGGTGCTTTCGTATGCCTTTTTGCAGCAAGAGCTCCTATTACAACACACAGTTCCCCTGGGGGGGGGGCATGGAGGAAGTGAATGAATGGAAGAGAGTGGCAGGCTTATAGGCATGAAGTGGGTTGCAGAGGGTTTGCTGTCCAGTCATTGTGCAAGGCCTGCATGCTGCTGGGCAAAACAGGTGTTGTAAAGAGGAGAGCCAACAGGTCTGCCATAGAAGCGTCAGAAAAGGCCTCTGGGAGGCCTATGGGCCAGTGCTGCTGGGACACAAGCCAGGGTCTGATTAATTCTGGCTGGGTTACCTGAGCAAGGGTGAATGATGCTGAGACACCAGAAATACATGATGACCTTACGACCTTTACGGAGTACGTGGCCCAGTGCATCGCAGGTAGAATTTATTATTGGGGTCTTTTGATCCATAATTGTAGAGTACTAGCCCTTTTTTGTTATTTTCTATTCTGCTGAGATGCAGCAAAAGACTGTAACATGAGTGAAATAAAAAAGTAACACAGGGGCGACTCCCAGACCACGAGGCCATCGTGATCTCTCACCTTTGTGGATGGGCACAAGCAGGTCCAGCATTTTCTGGGACAGGTGAGGCCAGATGACACTAATTTCCTTCTGAAGATCAATGTCCATCTGCCCCCTGTCTTCACCACCTGCATCACACACACACACACACACACACACACACACACACACACACACCATTAGGACTTTATAAATACATATTTTGATTCTGTGCATTCAATGTTACATGACAAGTTACAGTGTACACTGTGTGGAAGAGTGTGTAATTTAAGGGCTTTAACCTCGAGCGATTTTAATCTCCAGTGCCGTGCGGATCAGAGCCATGAGGGTGGAGGTGAAGTGGACTGTCATCTCTTCATCCACTGGCATATTCATCAGAACCAGCCTCTGAACACAGGCACCACGGAGACAGAGAAGACCAGGTCACCACACAGAGCTAGACAACACCAGGTCACCACAGTGAGAGAAGCACAGACATGCTCACAGGAAACATACGGTGGGGAAGACCATCTGTAAGGCTGCACACCATGAGAAAGGCTGCGAAGGCTGACACATCCAAACAAGCGGACCACTGTATTTGAACATGTCACTTTAAAGCCGCGGTCAGACTGAACACAAAAAAGCCGGACTGCTGAAGTCAATGCACTTGAATAGGTAAGAATGCAAAAAGAGAATTTGCTCCTCGTTCATCTGAGTGAGCATTGAGCCCTTCTTTTACAAGAAGGCAAGGATGCACTACATGCTACACACTGCTGGGCACACCTAGTTGGCATGGTGGAGACTTATGTGCAACTTCTGTTAGGTCTAACACTTCCAAAGATCTAACACTTCTCATCTATCATATTATACGATATTTACCACAGCATTGTGCTATACATTGATCTGTGCCTAAAAATATGTATGTGACACAACAGTGAGGTGACTAATGTGCATCTGTGGTTAGCGGCTGGCCAAGTCATTTAATCAAAATGATAAAACGTCTAAACTTTTGAAGTTAATTAGTGCAGAAAAAATTCAAAGCTGTGTGCTAGCTCCCTCCGTTAGGGACCTTCAATGAAACACATGTTAAAGAGAACCGTATTCGTCCCAGAAGTCTGCAATGTGAAATTAGTCATCAAGGCAGATTTGTCTGAATGAATGAGATTTACTTTTGAAAACACCCTAGAGTGTCTGAGCATTAACAACATAGTTTTCTGGTTGTGATTCATAACCGGCCAGGCTTAGTTAAAGTTAACACAATTATTTGGATATATTGTTTGATTCTGCAGATACTGGAGGGTAGTTGTAGCCAATTAAAATAAATTTGTCTTGATTTCTATCTGAATATTAAATCATTTGAAGCAGACATATACTGTATATCATAATTTTAATGAAGTGGAAATCTAGTTCAACAAACACATTTTGTTACACCAAACATCTTTTTTAAGTGCTTTCTTTCTAACTTTGTTCCCAACCTTTGTCGCCTTTACAGACAATCATATAAATGTATAACATAGATATCAGTAATATATTATTAAATATTAAATATTTATAAAGGTTTGGGTTTAATGTATTCCTAATAAGCAGCACCTCTGTTTTTCGGAATCATATTAGACTAATAAATCATTGATTTTAAAAAGAAAAAGATGATGCATTTTGTGGAAGCTAACACTGAAAAACAAATGTAAAAAATGGACTCAACAAAAGAGTAAAAATGCCTCAGTACTATCCCAATGCCTAACCATGGAAATGAGCCAGATTGGTTTGCTTTGAACTTCATGTTAATTCTGAAACAACCTGACAGTAAGGACCACTCGCCCTACAAAGAAAACAGGCAATAGGTTCGGTGTGACCGCGGCTTGACAGTGTAACAGACAGCAGGATGCAGAGGATGGCTGAGAGATGACAGCGAGAAATGACAGAACTGAATCTACCTTCCATAATATCAAATGTACTTTCTGAGCTTAAACACTACCATCATAACTTGTTTTGTATTGTACCACACGGCCAAAGAGGGAACAAGTACAGTCTACTAACAAACATTCCAAAATACAACACAGAAATATGCCAAGATTAAATACTGCGCAACTATGATGACGAACAACCACCACATTATCACAATATATGAATTTCTTTTGTGTTTGGTCTCATTTTACAGCAGGTGTCAGTGCACACTAAATTGGAATGGCCAGCAGACTGTAATCACTCGCTGCTGAAATCAAACTTAATTAAAGAGGAAAGTGCACACCTTCTGTAAAACTGAGCCAAGGACAGGCCTTTGGCGCACTATAATAATAAATTTTACGGTTCAGACTACCTTATAAGCCACTTTGGAGGGGCATTTCTTGCCTAGGCCAAGCGGCGGAGACATGTAGGTCAGCATCTCGTACATATCAGTGTAGTGAATACGGCCACTGGGGGGCATCACCGAGGGCAATGTGATGAGGGAGGGGGGAGGAGCAACAGGAGGAAGCATTTCCACAAGGAGAGGAATTGGAATAACATGGAGAGTGGTGAGAAAACAAAAGACAGGAGGAGAAGGAAGAGGGTAGGTCATTTCATGTGTCCCAGTCACAAGGAAAACAGACTGAAAAGAAAAGGATGTAACAAAACTCATCTTAAGCTCTTTCTATGCAAATTTAGCATAGAAACGTTGGAGAAGAGAAATCATTAGGATGGCCAAAGAGAGACAGTCTCTGTGATCTGGGGTTTTACAAAGAGGTTGGAAAGTAAAACATTAAAACCATTCCAGCAAAGAAAATCATAAAGTGTTGCCATGGTTAAAATATTTAACCACGCAGGCAGGTCAAATGGAATTAGGGAAACTCTTCAAGACTCCCACTGACATGCATGGGATCAACCCGAGATCCGCAGACTCGTTAACTGCCTCAGTCCTCCACTCCTGAAGACCCACACAGAGGCCAAGAGGATGTATTCTGTGTGCACTTTATCTTTGGCTGGAAGACCGAGCAGGGTAGGGGAGGTTTTAGCGGGCTGCAGGGGTAGAGGGTGCTTGGAGGTGGCAAAAGAAATTACAAAGAATGAAAAGAGGTCAGGGAAAGAAATGGGGTAGACTGTGGGTGAGCCAAACCTTGCATGCCACCCTGTAGGGGCAATTCTTCCCAAAGCCCAGAGGGGGCGATATAGTGCGCACTACTTTGTACATCTCCTTATAGTGTATCCTTCCACTGGAAGAGGAAACACAGGCTGTTAGCTGTCACAGAGGCACAATCTGGACATCACTGAACAGACTGTGTGACGGAGGGATTTTCAATTCATTTATTCACTCACTCACGCCTTCATTTGGTTTTACATTCAAGGGCTGCATCAAATTAATTTAGCAATTCACTAATCTGCTTATCTTCAAATAATCAATGTCTGTAAATGCCAACCATGTCCATAATGACCCTAGCGGCAATGACCAAGAACATGCTACATAATAAAGTTAGCTGGTAGATGGCAAGTATCCATTATTTACATCTGTGTGACAATTTTGGAAAAAATCTGGCATGAAACAAGAGTTATAGTAATGACTAAGACACTTTTCTGACCCCCTTTTATAATTGTTTTTAGTGGGGGAAACATATTTGCTGGTGGTTATGCTGTATAGATAGGGAAAATAGAATGAGACACATTCCATTTCCTTTATCAAATGATCAAATAAGCAGGGCTTAAGTAACAAATGCTTGCCATAATGTGATAAAGCTGTAAAAACATAAAATACAATTGTAATGTATTGCATAAGCATAACCTAACACATAAAAAATAGCAAAAAAACCCCAATTGATTACAATATCCACCACAGCCCAGCACTGTTACCACCCGTTCCCCATCTCACAGTCCATGATACAACCTTAATGCAAACGCTTTGGTGGTGTGCACCAATTCCCCGTTTCACTGGCCCTATTCCAGCGCATGGGAAAGTCAAACTACTACCTCCTGATTCCACCATTCATGTAGATTCATGTAGATTTCAATCCCACTTCTGTGAGAATGCCACCCATTTGTGAAGGCTTGTTCTGTTCTTATGCCACTAAGCTGACATTGTCCAGTTTTCATAGCATTATCAAAATTTGAGCTAAATCTGGTAAATTTCAATACAGAACATAATGAAATCCAAATAAAAAATAAAAAAGCATTTAAAAAGTATATAAAATAGATAGCGAGAGAATTTCACTTCTGAAAATAACTAGAGTAAAGATCTGTTGGAGGAAAACCATAACTAACAGCCAAAAACATAAAAGAGGAAATAATTAAAAGAAACAAACACAGAAAAACCATTAGGAATACTGGTCCTCACACTATCATTTACATTTACAGTTGCATTTTATGTATTGTATGAGGCAATGCAGCAAAGCAGTTGTTTTAGTGAGATTTTACAAGTCACAGCTAAGGAATCTTACTTCATTTCTTCTTTGCAAAGGAGTACATTCAGTGTGTAACTTCTCAAGAGACCTAGATTTCTAGATTATCTACATTAAGATATAAATGTAAACATAATATACAATCCCCTCCAAATATAGTGGAACATCAAGGCCAATTAATTTTGTTTATTTGTGCACCTAAGACATATGTATGTGAGATCAAAAAATGGGAAATGGGGAAAAACTCATCTGAAATATTTTAGAAACCTTGGGCATAGCCAGTGCCAGCATTTGGAATGTGGAAAGAAGGAAAGCACTGAGCAACTGGCATCACATAAGCCATCAAATGAAAACAACTGATGACAGATGAACAGTGAAAGCAGCATATAAACCAAAACAGCAACATTAGAACCTCTAAAGAGCAGGGGTGGAATAAGGTATAGCGAACAACAGAAGAGATGTCATACCACAAACTACACTCACCAAAAGTAAAACTCAGAAAACCGGAATGTAATCTGTCAAAATAGTGCACAGATAAGCCACAGCAGTTCTGGAGTTTTGTGGACTACTGAGACAAAGTTAACCTCTACCAACCTGAAGGAACGGCCAAAGTATGGAGAAAGAAGAAAGCTGCTAATGCTCCTACATACAAACTCATCTGTAAATATTGTAGGCTGGGTCATGTATTGGTCTTGCATAGCTGCCTCTGGAACAGGCTCAACCATTAGTGTGAAACTTCTACACTTTTTGTGTGGTAAATTCAGAATGAACCAGAAGACTCTGCTAAAGAGCTGCTAACACTACTAACCGGGTAGCCTGTGATGCTAAAGGAACCATCCAAACATATTACTGCTCTTCAGCTCAAAGCAATGAAGAGACAACTACAAATATGAATTATGGAAGAAACGTTAAGCTTTGTAGTGGACAAGTCAATCACCAGAATTGAACCCACTTTATCATGCATTTCGCCTCCTGAAGACTGAAGAAAGAAACCCTGCAGAATTAACAGATGCTGTGGTGAAAACCTGGAAAGGTATAACCAACGAAGGAAACAAAGAATGTGTGGAGTCTATGATTCCTATGATTGATTCAATTACTGCAAGCAAGGGAAATGCAACCAAAACATTTTATTACATCACTTTTACTGACTTGAAAACAGAGTGGTTTGATTCAAAATTCTATATTAACATTTATAGGAAATAAAAGCTGTAACTCTCTTTCTGCTAAGATTCATCTTTTAATTTCATACACATATGTCTTCAGTGCACAGCAAAAACTAATTATTTGGCCCTACTGTTCCGGCACATTTAAATGGGAAAGAAAATACCAGCAGCCTAAAAGAATAATGATTATTGGTTACTGGGCTGAACCCACAAATAAAAAACACAAGGCTCAATGTATCATCCCTAATATGTGATGTTTCCCAGTTGAATTAAATCTGCTAAAACTATGAGACACTTTCCTCATCAAGAATGCGCTAGCATGGCGCAGACACATGGCTCACCAGGCTGCCCGATCATACTGCCCCCACATCCGCACAAATTCATCCAGGTGATGAGGACCAAGAATAGAAGAGTCACGTGTCAGGTATTCAAAATTATCCATAATAACAGCAACAAATAGATTCAGCATCTGAAGAAAAAAAAGAAAGAAAAAAGAGAGAGAAAAAGGGAGAGTTCAAATGTATATTTTTGCCCGTTCCTCGCTACCCTTGTTATGCTGGGCTGTAAAGCCAGGAACAGTAACATAAGGGCTTGGCAAAAAACTGAAATGAAACAATGTTTGATCTTGCTACTTGATTGATGAAATTCTTCAGCACTTAAATGCTACTTGATCTGAAAGGTAGACATTCTAAAACTAGGCTGCTGGAATATGTAGCTAAACTAAATACTTTACTACTAATTACTCTACCCAGCACTGGCAATATGTGTATTTGTCTCTCACCAAGAAAGAGCTGAAGAAGATGAAGGAGACGAAGTAGAAATAGGCAAAATCTGTGCCACAACCTCCCTCAGGTTCTGTCTGGGGGGCCAGAGAGGTGTCGGCCTCACACTTTTTCCCCCCTAAACATGACATCATGATCTCCTGCCACGACTCACCTGTTGCACTCCTACATACACACACACACAGGCTCACACGTTAACAAGATAACAGTGGATTTATGGCAAAGGTAGTAATATTTTTTAAATCACACCATTACTTTACACACACACCTGTTCATCACAATATAACGACACCTATGCAAACATGAAAGGATTAAGAATTTTCAGAAATATAATGACACCTGAATAGTAACATGAGGGCACCAAAGAAGGTTTTGAAGTTGTTGTGTTGATTTATGTGAGTTTCTTCATTTAGTTTTATGTTCCCAAAAACCTACAGAGAGATTCAAGAACATTAAAAAAATGTGCCAACACTAACACAAATCCAATAGGTCCAAGATCATTTTTATTTAGAAAGTTAATCATGTTAATGTGTAGAAAAATGGAATTACCTGCATCCCTATAATGGCATAGATGAAGAACAGCATGGCAATGAGGAGACAGACATAGGGCAGAGCCTGTGTGGAAAATAAAGAAATTGTATTTTTGGGGAATCATTAAATATAATCTATATGTAAAGCATTATCTTTTCTTGCATAGAATTTCAAGATTTCACTGATTTGTACAATACACTAAAATGAACTGTACTGTAGAAATGTCCAGATACTCTAGTCACGGTACCAGCTGCACTGCTAAGATGCTCAGCATTGTTAGAGTCTTTATGCAAAATAACCGAAGGGAACTGAGAACAGCTGAAAGAAGATGAAGGAAAACGTTTTGTGATAGCGGCCTAATCCGTCGTGCTCTTTTATCCAAATTTTCCACTGATTTAACTTCTGCAAACTCTTTCCATATATAAAAACTCATAGTTTAGTACTTGGTATTTAATTGATTTAATACTGACATAAGCAATAATCCTAAAGATCTCTGATAGTTGCCGAATAATTTGCTCTGCAACTTCAGCCTGAGTGAATTGTTCTAGCATATTAGAAACTTATGGGGATGTAGCTCATGGGAAGAATGCATGCTTCACATGTATGTGGTCCTTGATTTAATCCCCAACATCTCCAATGTGGTTCACTTATAATCAGTGTTGGGAGTAATCAGTTACAAAAGTAACTAATTACTGTAATGCATTGCTTTTTGCTGTAACGTGGTAATGTAAGTCATTACAGTACGAAAATTGGTAATGTTTTCCTCAGTACAAATGTCAGTAACACGCGTTACAATGCATTTTTAAACGTTTTTTTTTTCTCCTTCATAGAAATTCACCAAAATCACCGCAAGATCAGCAGAGAAGAAGCATCCTTGCAAAATGTTTCACTACAGAGAGAAGAGTAGGGTGACGTCCTCTTTTTCCGGACATTTTTCCTGATTTTATGTCCAACATCCGGCTGGAATTTTAGAATCCTTCGGAAATTTTGAGCTGCCTAAACATTCGTCACATTATGGGCATCTCTCAGAACCTAAAGGGCCAGAACGGCTGTCGTCCCAAGATGCGAGATGCGCATCTAACACCCCTGGACCAGCCCAGATGTTAAAGAATGTCCGCACTAAGGCGTCCTCTTCTTCACAATCCCAAATCTGGTCACCCTAGAGATGAGTGAACCTGCAACTGATCTAACGGTGGATAGTACTGTCACCTCCCACTAGATGTGTTATGAGGTAATTGAGCGTCTTGAGCTATATTTCCAGTTATTTTGGCGAGAGTAACTTAAAAGTAATGCAATAGTAGTGTAACGCGTTATATTTTAAATACAATAATATTGTAATGTAATTAATTACTTTGAAATGACAGTAACAAATAATAAATAACACATAACAGTTTTGAAGTAACTTGCCCAACACTGCTCATCATTTGAAACCACCAAGAAAGGGAACTATTTAAATTAATTTTGGCTCAATTAGAAGCGGATCCGCTTTCACACATGTAGCATGTTTCCAGTTTAACGTGTATACCACATTCATTCGTGGTGGTGTTCTGGCCTTGTGGGTAGTATACTGGCTTCTGGACCAAGAGGTTATGGGTTTTAATTCTACCTTCAACACACCAACACTGGGTTCCTTAACCCTTAAACTCAAGTTGCTCTAGGGAGACTGCCCCCTGTTGTTAGGGAATAAAAGCATTTGACAAACGCCGTAAGTATACACTTCTTTGTATTTTCAGTATTAATACAATGGCCTCCTGGAAGTGACACATTTGGTACAATTTGGAGATTTGAAAGGTCATCATGGTGTATTCATCTTCCAAATTTGTTTCTAATACCATTTTGGAGTTATCTGATCCAACATTTTGAAAATCTTAATGTTAGGATTGCTGAAGTTGTATAAATCCAACAACTATCGCAATATTGTTTTTAATTACTGTAGAGATCAGCTTAGAGCTTGAAGGAATGAAAAGCCAGCATCTAAAATTTCTGGAGATAAATTTCTTCTGGATTCTGGAAACGTTAGTGGGTCTGCCTTACCCGGCTACTGGATAGGTTTAGCAAATCTAGCGTCAATGTGGTGAAACATTTTCTCAGGCTGTCATCTGTGGCTGCACAGTAGCAATATGATCAAAAGTACTTAGTCATTACAAAGCTTCTATGAATCCAATATTCCATCTTGAAAATTATGCATTTAGCAAAAAGCCCAATGACCAGACTAAAAGGTACACAAGCTTGGGATTGCCTTAGCTGGCTATTTACTATCTGGAGCTTGTCTTAGATTGTGGTGTTTGTTTTTTTACCCTGGAGTAAGGCTGCTTTATTTTTGCATTCATGACCTGAGGCCTCAGTGGCATTAGAGGAGGGAGTATCAGGCAAAAACAAGCTGAAGTTGGTAGACTTGGTCTGTAGTTGATTTTACATAAGGAGCTTGCACTCCATCCCACTTCAATGTCACTTCCAATGCTTGTCAGAACAGGAGCCTGGATATTGGTACTCAGGCCAGTGGGGTTTTGAAGTCACATATGATCATTGCTACCAAACATTCAACTACTAATGACTGCAAATCACTTTATAACAGACATCAACACCAGTCTATAATCTGTAAAGTCTCAAACTGTGTTTTAATAAGCATTATAAGGGCTTTGCAAACGTACATGTTTCAGAAAAGACTGTATCTTTACACTGTTGTATTGAATCTGTTGTAAAGCTGTCTTCACCCTGAGGTTGGAGGTTCCTTTCATCCAAAGTGAAGACCCAATTTGCTTTTAAGCAGGAAATAATCTTCATGTATGTGTTCAGGAATTAAACAGTCCTTAGCGCAATTCTTCACTGCTCCAGGCCAAAATGTATGTAGGTTATCAACCTCACTCCTTTTCCCATTATACATGTTAACTAGAAGCATTTAATTTGGTGTACAATCTCAGATTAATTATTATTATTATTATTGAAATAGCTGACCTTGAAAGACTGCACAAATGTCCAGAGTAAGATCCGGATGGTGTAGCCCTGTCTTAGCAGCTTAATCAGTCGAGCCGCTCGGAACAGCTTCAAAAAGCTCATGTTAAAGGTGGCAGACTAAAAATAAACAAACATGTAACATAAAGAAATATATATAACATTAAATAATACACTAATACATAAATAAAAGACAATAGGAGAATTTAAGATGGCATAGAACACTGAGAAAATACTAAAGCACAAAATATACAGTTTTTACGACATATTTTAGGGGAAGCGCTTCTGGCCCATGGTGTAACCTTACTAATGATTATCAGGATATTCTTTATGGGATGTGGAAATAAGAATATTTGTCAAATGAACCAAGCAAATGTGAATTTAATGAACTTAACAGCATTAGGAGGGAGTGGTATTCTAGCTAATGCCATAGCCACCTGATGCAGGGAGTCATAGAGAGTGTAATATGCCTTGGTGTCTCTGAGTGGGCAGTCTGCTGCAAGCCAACATGGACATCTGCTAGCTGATGCAACAGAGTTAACAGTGTTCTGCTTCAAAGCTGGAGATGCCAGCCCAGTTGGTGCTGAATAAGCAACAGCTTGAAAAAATGCTGTGGCTGAAGTCTCAAAGAAAAGCACATGTTGCTCTATTAAAAACACATACGACAAAAACGAACTCTTTCTATTCTAACAAATGAGTAATATGCAAAAACTTCCACATTCAAGTTTTCTAGGAGGGACCATTAAATTAATTTAGGAACCATTCCATGCCAGTGTCAGTTAAATTCCTACACAAGCACCAAATTCTGTTTTATGCTGTACTGACGAAAATCTAATTTAATGAGGAAAAGTTTAAAAATCACTGCTGTAATTAACACTATTCTCTCGCAATGTGACCTGTTGAATGGCAAAACATATTTGTTTTCTGTTCTCTATCATTTTTTTCTCTTATTTTGATGTATTGTCATTGTTATCAAAATGACACTTTAAAGAGTAAAATTTTTATTTGAAAATGAGGAGAAATATTGTCAGCAGTTCAATAAATATTTATGCAGTGGTCGCCTATTTTTTTCTGGTGGTGTGTATATACGCACACACAAATGTCTTACGTTAATGGCTTCTGACCACAAGCCAAAAACAGAAACAAATAGTCATTGATCTAAAAGAGGGAGAAGTAAATTGATTTGTCTCGAGTGATCCAAATAAGTCATTTGCTACAAAAGATTCCCAGAAACACAGATGAGTCTCGGCCGTTACCTGCAAATCGACCACTATTTCAGTGATGCTCCCTAGGACTGTGATAAAGTCGAAAATATTCCATGTGTCTCGGAAGTAATTCTGGAACACAGTGAAGCAATTAAAGGTGAAGAGATGGATAACTGAAGAGACGGTTCAGTTACACTATTTTTTCAATATAATAGCTGACATTTTGTGATGAGTTTAAACCTCATCAAGAATCCCTAGACAAGTCATCACACTCTTATCCTAAACCATGTCAGCAGGTAGCAGTGGCCCAAATCCCATCTTTTTCCTACAATGTGACAGAGATTTGCTACTTGCATGGCTGTGTGAATAACAAAAAAACACACTGATGTTAGTCTGATTTGGGCCACTTTATACAAAGCATGGAAATCCAATACATATCCAATATGACCCCTGTATGAACAGGCCTTTAGTTGTTAGCTTCATTATACAATCTGATTTTATTGCTTTAAAATAACTATCCTTGTGTATGGTGTGTGTGTGAGAGCCCTGCTTACCATAAAGCCAAATGCTGCAATCTTAAGGACACACTCCACAGAGAACAGGACAGTGAAAGCTGTGTTTAGGTGTTTCAGCACTGCATCATACGCAGTAGGAGCTGAGTGGTACTGTCCGAGAGACAAAGATGCTAATGAGATTCCACATTAATGCAAAATATGATCAGAAAAGCAAACATTTACCACTGGGTATCAAGGACAAGCAGAACATATGTTCTTTTTCCAGAGTGGCTTGTGAGCTTCATTTGCTTCCTATGACTACAAAATAAAAAAGGATGGCAGAGCTCCAGCAGCTGTATGCTTAGTTAATGTTTATTTAGCTGTTTATCTGGTGTTCTAGATGGCAAAATTTTACTCAAATTAATGAACGCAAATTTATTCTATATACGTTAATAATGCCTAAATATCAGAATTTACTTTAAAATGCTAACAATATGTAAGAATATATAGATTAGTGGGTTCAGTCAATTTGAATCCACCTCCTGGAAACTGTGTCATACCTTCATCATGAGGACAATGGTGTTGAGGGCTATCATGGTCAGCACGGTGTATTCAAACGAAGGTGAGACCACAAAGTGCCACAGCCGGTACTGAAATGTGTGGCGGTTCTGGGGCATGTAGCGAGTCAGGGGTTTGGCACTGATGGCGAAGTCGATGCAAGCCCTCTGGACAAGGTAATAACAGGCAGAATCACTGATTTAAATAAAAACAACTCACAGCAAAAAAATATTTTTTTCATGCAGCGAAATATTTTGACTAATACCATCTTTCAAATTAGGGCAGAAACAATTTTTATGATTACCTACTGTTGCTCTTAAAACATTTAACAAAAAAATGGTTGTTTGCAGTTTTTTTATTACATGAACTACCCAGTTGCCAGTCAGAATTTTTAAATAATTTTGCAGGTGTGTGTCCGTGCACTGCGAGGCAGTCTTACAGCATTAAAGCCCAGATTTCAGCCTCTTTTTCCTGTTCTAAAAATACACAGCAGGAAACATCCACTCACGATGAACAATGACGCGATTCTGAAGATAAGGAATCTAACTTTTTATTTTGTTAAATACAAAAATGACTCTGGCTTCATTTTCCAATTTGCTATCAGCATTTATCCCAGCTTTAGGTTTACGTGTTTTTTTTCTCTTTTAGCAGAAACTGAAAAGCTTTAACGCAAATCAGTGCTATCAAACTCTGTGGTGATTCATGTGTTCCAAATCTGATGTATTGTGTCCTGTACGCAGTTTCTCTGAATATCACTCTGTAAATTATGAGTCAAAATAAACAGTGCTACATGCAAGTTAATGCTCAACAATGCTACTTTGCAAAAAAATATTCATCAGCTTCATCAAGTCTTTAAGTAGTAGATATTAATAGCAGGTGCTTTACTTATTTTTTAACAAAAATTCAATGCAAATTGACTAGAGCCCTCATAATTCAGGGGACCCAGGGATGTTGCACACCACACGATACGCTAGGAGCAAGACTTTGGGAATTTTGCAGAGTATAGATGGATGAACAAAATGTTACAATGGTGTGTGTTTCTGATTTACCTCATTCTTCTCCAGACTGCACTCCTCCATCATCTTATCACCTTGCTCCTGGAATGTGATGATGATAAGGGCTACGAATATATTCACAAAGAAAAAGGGGAAAACCACAAAATATATGACATAAAAAATAGACATTTCCATCCGGTTCCCTCGGCTGGGACCCTGGTCTTCATCAGTCACGTCCACTGAGTGCTGCAAGACTCTAAACACACACACACACACACACACACACACACACACACACACACACACACACACACACACACACACACACAC
>JBBKCR010000016.1:15132423-15146534 GCA_037577295.1 Ladigesia roloffi
ACACACTAACTCTCACACACTCTGACACACTCACACACTCTCACAAACACTCTCACACACACTCACACACTCACACAGACTCTCACACACTCACACACTCTCACACACACTAGGAGAAACTAATAGAAGAAGCACACGCTCCCTCTCCATTATAATCCTGTCCCTTCAAGCGAAGTGCTGTTTAAAATAGCGGACAGTAAAGTCCTGTCAGGGGCTGCAGAGGGGCGACAGCTGTGTGTCCTGAGAGAGAAAACACCCACACACACAGACACACAGACATACAGACACACATACACCTCACAGCAGCGAGAGTTCAGCCTGCCAGCATGAAACCCGACATCTCAACAGGGTGGAACAACACCCCAACCACCAGAAAACTGATCTGTCATTACAGCGAAAGTTTGGCATATAACAACATCTGCACATTTCCCTTCTTTTCTCCTTAATAAAGTCACTTAGACATGACAGTATAGGTTTTTTACATTTTGTTTCTTTAGTTTTACACTGGAGTTGTAAGGCTAGTGTTAAAAATGACCACTTTTCAAACTGCGAGTCCAGACCATTCTTCATTAAGCTAAAAAGTGTCAAAAACAGAATCACTAAGAAATATAATTTCCTGCCTAAAGCTAGCAAATGGTATATTATTTGTCATGCCGCATTGCACAGAGCTTCATTTTGACAGAATTCTTGATTTTATACTGTTTTTATAGTTTAGATTTTGGATTGTTGTTCCATACTTTGATGTATCACTGCAATATGAATTAAACAAATTAGGGCCAGTTTATCCACTCCTCTATCCATTAGGTGCTCCATGTCTCGTCTTCATATTTTAATGTTTTTAAACTGACCTTTATTATCAGTTATTTCATATATATTATTTATTCCAATTAAAAAAAAGATTTAATTTAGACTTTATATTTAATATTTTTGTTCTTCTCTCTCTGTCTCTGTGTGTCTTGAAATCATTCCATTGCCTCTGAGATGAAGAAAGTTTTCTGATTCTCATTCTAACCACCTCAAATACTTGCTTATATTTGTTTTTCTTGCTTCCAACACATCAAATTCAAGAACTGGCTGTTCACTTGCTGCTTTATATATCCCACGCATTGACAGGTGTCACTGTAATGAGATATTGCAATTCCTTTACTTGTCAGTAGTTTTAATGTTGTGGCTGGTCAGTGTGTGTGAGAGACTTGAGGCATGGAGTCGAAGCATGAACTCCACAGGACCTCTGAAGGTGTACTGTGGCCTCTGGTGACAAGATTTCAACAGGTATGTTAAGTTCTAAAAGTTATGATGTAGGAGCTCCATGAATTAGGTTAAATTTGTCCAGCATGTTACACAGAAGCTCCATTGGATAAAGATTTGGTGGGATTTGGAACTTGAACACTGTCATATTCTGCTGCCATAGTGTCTGTTAAATTGCTTCACAAGCACCTCATTCTGCTTTATGAGGTACTGATTAGTGATCACCTCAATCAAATCTTATGTAATGAGGAAAAGTAAAAACACTGCTGTAATCAATACTGTCCTCTCGCAGTGAGACCAGTTGGCTGGTGAAACACTATTAGAAGTACGTCAAATGTAATGATTGCCATTTTGTTTAAGAGTGAAAAAGAAATGTGTTTTCTTTGAATGATTCTGGTCCTGTAAACACTACATCATTTCACTTATTTTGATGTGTTGTCATTTCCTTTAAAATGAAGCTTAAAAGAACAATATTTTATTTGGAAATTAGAAACATATTGTTAAAACCTAAAGCAAAATTGTTTAATACTAGCACAAATCTTAAATCCCTCGACAGCGCTGAAACAGTTATGGAAATTTAGCTGGATTTATGCTAATATTTATTTTACAAAATTTGTCGCTAATATTTTTCTTGAATAATTTAGCACTAAAATGCATTAAAATGATAAAACAAAAAAAATCCAGACGATATTTGCAGTTGTCGTGACTTTGCGAGGGTTTCCGTGAGCAATGAACTCTGAACCGCAAGTTCACGAGGGTCAACTGTATAATTTGACGGTAAAATGGCAAATTCTTTTGCTTTCATTTACATTTCTCTCATTAAAAAGAAACACAATAGTCAGGAAAATAACAATAAAAATCTGATGGCCTGGTAAAAAGGAGCCGAAGTGAATGAAATGTATCCATGGAGGTAAGCTAACTTGCTCAGAGTAACTTTGAGCTTGTTTCTTGGGTCCATCAAATAATTAAGAAATGACTGAATGGCAGCAACACCCATGTTTACACAGGCTAACAGGCCTGAGAGCCCTTTAACAAGTGTGTGTTGCAGCGTACACAGTGCTAACAGGTAGCGACAGACATTTATTCATTGTTTTCTCTATTAGCACTACAGTTCCAGTGCAACATAAAGAGGGAAACACCAAACACTTCTAATAAGGGTCAGAGTAAGCTGGGGATATTTGATTTCATTTGCTCAATCATTCCTTTAATTTTCTCACATGTCTAAAGCTGTATGTGGCAGTGCGGCCTGTGTGTTAATGTGGGATGTTTAAGTGGCTGGCAGAAGCGAGTGAACTAGGCGTGCACTGCGCTAATGAAAGGCCTGTGCATGTGTGTGTGAGACAGCAGTGCTCATTAACACCAGCAGGATGAGTCCTCCTCCTTTGCCTGCTTTAGCTGCTGGTGCCTGTGGGCCTCAAGCTTGGCCTGAGTGTGCCAGTGCTGCATTTACATTTAAATGAGTGGAGTCCTGAGGCTGCAGATAACAGGCTTTAAGCTTTAAGACAGCAGCAATCCACTCATCCACCCACACACATGCATGATCCACAATCACAGCCCTCCACCCAGACACCACACTGAGCTAATCTCTACTTCCTCCACACGCACATACACAATACTGAGGACGCACACTTCAGGAGATTGCCACTGTATAAAAGCTCAGATCACGCTCACCCAAGAGCACAAACACAAATGCGCCAGTGTCTGTGAAATGCACATGTACTTGTGAGCAAAACAGGGCTGTAAACATTTGTCAACACCTCCTTATCGTTTGGGACGCAGTCATTCTGATAGTTTGCAATACATTTTAGGAAGTGTAGGGAGCGATACAGCTTCTAACATTACATTAAATAAATTGCTCTATAATGCTTACATGATCCAAATCAACAAAACTCTGAAGGAAAAGTAGGAGATTTGACATCTAATCTTTAACCCTTTGAAAAGAATAATCACAAATATGCCTCTAAACCAATTAGATGCATTAGGCAGTGAGGGAGCTGGTAGTTAAGGCGTTGCCCTTGCAACCAGAGGGTGGCAGCCCACTACATTTGTGTCAGCCCACTACATTTCCTGGGACAGCTGGTGACCTAGTGGTTAGGGAATTGCCCCTGCAGCTGGACGGTTGTGGGTTCATATCCCAAATATTGCATCATTAAAAAAGAAACTGCCTCATGAGTTTAAACTTAAAATTATTACAGCAGCAAGGAGAGAGGAATTGAAGTAGACAAAATAGTTTGATTACATTATTTTAAAAAGTTGTATAATGGTAAACTGTTAAACACTGTTAGTTCAGTGCAGGCCTAAAGCATAATTTTACCAAATAACTGCAGAGCAGCTTCACCAGAGTGCATTTTACAAAGGTAACTCTAGAAAATAACAAATAACATATGTAAACATGGATATGGAGGGAATTAAATGATTGCAATCTAATAACCTAGTGGCAAATAAGCCAAAAACACTACAACAAAACATTCATCGAGGCACACAAGATAATGAACACAAAGTCATAAGCTATTTAAAAGGGTACTTTGGTACACCATACGATGTGGGAAAAAAATATATACACACACACACACCTCCCTCTCTCTGCATGTTTCTCCTCATTAATTTCTAATGGCCATCAGTGACTCATCAGCTGATTTCCCCAAACCTCAAAGAGAGTGTCTAAATCATCCAACCTGAGCCTGGCTAAGACACTGCTGGCTTTCCAATACATTTTCAGTCACTGGGGAGCAGTGCTTGAAGTGGGAAAAAAGAAGTGCAGGAACTCTAATTTTCCGACATATTCTCGGGCCACTGTCGCTGCGTCGGATCAGTTTCAGTAAGTACCTGAACGCAGAAAAAAGTGGCGGAACCCAAAAGATGAAAAAACAGAAATTATGGAACTGCGCAACCCTGCGTTCTGGCCAACGTCAAGTACTGCTGGGGAGAAAAATCCTCATTGTACTAAACAGCTAATACACCTCAATGTATTAAAGAAGCAGCTGTATTAAAGAGGCCTAAAAGTATTAAAAGCTTGCTGTACTAAAGCTTGTTACCTTTTGGAGGAGGAACATAATTCTGCATCAATCTATAAAAAAAAAAATGAACTAATTAACTAACTAACTAACCCATTGGGGACGGAATTTGGCTGGGGTGGGGTTGCTATGTGTGCGCACAAATCTCATCCTTTTAGGGGGTGGAGGTGTTTGGAAATCCCTGTTGAATCTTGAATCTTTCACAAAAGAATCCACTCAAATTAATCGATGAAAGAACACACACCCCTCACTGTGTGTAACTGAAGTTTTTCTCTGTATTTAACCCATTCACCAAGTAAAGCAGCAAACAGCCAGGAACACAGCACCAGGGGAGCAGTGTGTAGGGGTGGTACCTTGATCAAGAATATCTCAGAGGTATTCTTACTGTTTAGCAGTCTTGGGAATTAAACCCACAACTTTCTGATCACAGGGGAACCTGCTAAAGAAGAACTGAAGGCGGCTAACTGAACTAAAAAGCATCAGAATTACAGTAGAGCATCACTCTATTAAAGAGGCAGCAGTACCAAAGATAAGGGATGTTCCGATACCAGTTTTTCCTGTCTGATACCGATTTCGATACCTGGGGTATAGGTATTTGCCGATCCCGAGTACCAATCTGATACCAGTATCTAATTAATTTATAGTTTAAAGGAATTTGTTTTATTACAAACTTGGGTGTATACATTTGTAACTATTATTCAATGATCTGGCATTTGGTTAATATTATAAAACAGAAAAATGACACACGAAAAAAGGATAGTCACAAAATATTTTAATTATTGAATAGATGAAACTAAATAAATAAGGAAACTAAGTAAATAAAGAAATAAAACAAAAAAGGCACTTGTTTTTGTTTCAACAAAACAAAAAAACTGCTAAAATAGATTTCGTTTAAAGTGCAGATATGAACGCAAACTTAAAATGCACATTTGTTTCACAACCAAAAAATCCTGAAAAGTGCAAACAGCAAAAACCGTGTCCAAGTTTTTCCAATAATCATCGGGGCCTCTTTGCATCTTCTTTTGATTTTCACCATTTTAAGAAGGCTGGCAATTTTTTTTTCAAGAAAATTTACATTTCTGCTTTGTCTGCTCCACTTTGCATCCACAATGTTGGTGGCTGCACTAAAATGTCTCTCACTGTCCACACTCGTACTAGGAGCAAAGAGTAACTTGCATGCTTGTGTTGAATGTGGCAGCATTCGTACCCCCCGCCTGGAAACTTCTAACTTGCATATTAGACATGTAGCCGTTCTGCTAGTAGGGTTTTCCAAAGAGAAAATAGTACCAAATTGCGGGCATACTGCTAATGCTAAGCTCTAGCAAAACAATAACTCAAGTACAGCCCCACTTTGCCTAGTGTTACAAGAAGAGCCTGTCACTTTCAGAGATTGTATGCTGGGGGATGTAGTGTTTTGGGGGCTCAGGGGGAAAAGTTTTGCTCTCTCTGCCTCTTTATACTTTCGTGACCGCTTGTTAATAGGGTCCTGTTATTTTTCTGTAGAAGGAAAGATAAAAGGCTCGCTTTCTGAAGAAAGGAAGCACAGACCTCACTCCCCATGAAATCTCATTTTTGGATCTGTCAAGTTGCTGAGTGAACGAGCCAGGGAAGCCGGTTAGCAACTTTTTCAGCGTGTGGTGGAGTTGGGCTGGAGAAAATATGATCCCGTTTACATGGTATTGGTTAATGTTTAGAAATAAATACTCGGCAATCCAAATCCCCGCATTTTTGCCAGAATTGGCGAGTATTTCCAATGCTGGCTTCGACATTGCCCATCCCTACCAAAGATACTTCACTGCACTAAAGAGAAAGCAGTACTACAGAAAACCAAAGAAGGAGCAGAATTTAAAAAGCTTCAGAATTAAAGGTCTCTGCTGTACCAAGGAAGACTCACTGCATTAAAGATGCAGCAGAACTAAATAATCTCATGTTTCTAAAGACTTAGAAAAACCAAGAATGTTCCCCTTTCTGAGGAAGCCACAAACTAAAGAAGTAGCTGAACTAAAGACGTCTCACTGATCTAAAAAAATCTCTCTGTACTAAGAGAAGCAGTAGAACTAAGGAACCCTCACTAAACTAAAGAAACCTCACTGCACAAAAAAGCAGCAGAGCTAAAGAAGCCTCATTATTCTGAAGAAACCTCACTGTACTTAAGAAGCCTCACTGTACTATAGAAGCCTTACTGTATTAAGTAGTCTTTCTGTATGAAATACATCAAAACTAAAGAAGCCTCACTGCACAAAAGAAGCAGCAAAACTACAGAAGCCTCACCAAACTAATTAAGCAGCAAAACTACAGAAGCCTCACCAAACTAAATAAGCAGCAAAACTACAAAACTACAGAAGCCTCACCAAACTAAATAAGCAGCAAAACTACAGAAGCCTCACCAAACTAAATAAGCAGCAAAACTACAGAAGCCTCACCAAACTAAGGGCCTGTTTAGACGAAGAAGCTTGCGAGTAAAAATTTTTTCGGTTTGTTTACATGGTGACGGCGTTTTTGGGGCTTGAAGACGCAAAAATCTCAAACCACCCTCGAAAGTGGAACAGTTGTAGACGCACCGGCGTAGCGTTTCCGTCTAAACTGGCCAAGACGCAACACTGGCTCAGATCTGCTGTTCTGCTCACGTCGCGTAGGCGTTTACGTCACGCAGTCGACAAACATGTCGGATTACATCCATGCTTTGGACCTTCAAGCTACTCTGGCAGCCATAATAAATGTACAGGGGTCGTTACTACAAATGTACAGAAAATTTTGTGATTTCGCGGCACAGTTATGAGAAGAAAGGAGATTCTACGCATGCGCGTAGGCATGGCGGCGTTTGTGTTAGTGTATCACAGCACCACCTAGCCGTCTGGCATGCATACCCAATCGATTTCTACACAGTTTTTGCGTCACCATATGCACACAGATTTCCTCCCGAGAACGCTGTGAAGACGCGACGCCACTTTTGCGTCTTCTGTTCACATCGACATCGTGTAAACCTACCCTAAGTAAGCAGCAAAACTACAGAAGCCTCATCAAACTAAAGAAGCAGTAAAACTATAGAAGCCTCTCAAAACTAAAGAAGCCCCACTGTATTACAGATGTCGCTGAACTAAAGATGCCTCACTAAACTAAAAATAAAGAAGCTGCTGTATTAAATATAACCCACCGTACTAAAAAACAAGTCGCTTTACTAAACATGTGGCTAGAAGTGAGGAGCTTCAGACCAGTGAGCTGATTAATTTTCTTTTCTAGTATCTGAAAGGTCATAATCCTTCAACTCAGTTCAGCTCAATCCAGCTTCAGGACAGACCTTCAGCTTTTTAATTACAACATCCTCGTCTACATCATCACTGACAAAATGCGTCAGCTCCTAATAACTCACTTCTGTTACACCCAGCAAAACCTCATCAACACCCGGCATGTGTGTATGCATCTTCTCATCTCTGAGCCAATCTCTGCCTCTCTCAATCTCTTGCTCACCACCCCTTAGACTCAAACATATTCTGACACCCCCCTCCACAACCCCGCCCCCCCCCCATCACCCACCTCGTTTATAAAGCTTGAGAGCCGGCATTCATTAAAAATTGAATGGAAGTGAAATCATGTAAAATTCTTTAAGAACCCAGAACCCCATCTCTCTTTGTACTTAACACTATGACAGGCATTAATAATGCATCTGTAATACTGTGGGTGGGTGTGTGTGATTGTGTGTCCTTCCCTGCCTACTTCTGGCTCTTCACCGTTTATTTTTGAGGATGGATCTTTTTATTAGGACGGTTAAAGTAACTTTCCTAATGGTCTAAAATCTCAGAGGAAGATGGAGAAGAATAGAAAGGATGAAGATACAGAACAGAGGAAGATGTCAATAGTTTAAATATAGTATCAAACAGTATTTACACAGGAATATGTGTACAGATGTGTACAACTAACATGCCCTTATTCTCATTCATCCGTACCATGGATTGAGCATGTGCCATTAGAGTGTGGTGGAGGTATCGTGGGTAGGACACGTGCCTCTGGACCAAGAGGTCACAGGTTTGAATCCTACACACCACCACTGGGTTCCTGAGCAAGGGCCTTAACCACAAGTTGCTCCAGGAAGACTGCCCCCTGTAGTTAGGGAATGGAAGTCACTTTAGATAAAAGTGTCTTGTAAATGCTGTAAATGTGCATTTATACGATCCAATGTGTGTAGTTCAGATTTAAAACATTTTTAACAAAAAAACAAACAAAAAAAACAAATCAAATCTTGAACTCAGACTCAAAAATCTAAACTGATATGTATAGAAAAGAATCAAACCCTATTTTGTGCCTCTCCGAAGATAAACACACACGTAAACCAGGAGTATTCAACTGTGGTGTAGTGCTCACAAAACATGGCAATTAACAGATTGTTGTGTCACTGATGACTGCAGATATATTTGACATTTAAATACAATATCACTACAGAAGAGAATCTATTAGTGAATGTTATTCAGGCTACTTTGATCAGTCATCATAATGAAGTTCAGGATCATTTCTAACATTGTTCTTTTTTTTTTTAAGCTTAGTTGAGGTAGAAATGCCAAAAATAGTAAAAGTGAATCTATCACAAATGGCACCAGAACATTTTAAAAGGTGCCAGAGGGATGCCGCAGAAACATTTGTAGGAGTGCAGAACTTTGCAGTGTCAAAGTTTCAATTATGAAGTTTATAGGAAGGGAATGAAATGGGGCAGAAAATCACAATGACAAAAATGTGTGGCCCTATTTTTATACATTTATTGCAGCGCATAGTCAAGCAAAATCAGTCTCAGGAAGATTCACAAAGCAGATGACTGCAGTTTGTAAAAAATATATTCAAAAAACTAAATTCATTATTAATCTAGTCTTCACCTCATCTACACTATACGAAGATTTTCTAACTCTCTTCTGGAAAGTTAAATAAGTTGAAAATAACGTTGAAAATAAAGCATTATCATGAAGTTTTACACAGCTGAGATTTCCAGCAGTTTGTTTTTATTATTTTATATTTATATATGTATGTATATACAAAGACTCCTAGAGTAATGACACAAATCTATTCCTTCAGCGGTGATGTAACAGCGGTGATGTAATTTTGGTGAGTGTCGAAACACACCCAAGCCTCAGTCACCTGCCAATCCTAACACAGCTGTAAAATCACAATCTAGAACATAAAAGCACAACTAAGCCACAGAAAAAGAAACAGGACAAAAATATACAGTACTTATCAGCCGTACTGTAGGAACAGAACAGTAAATGAAAATGGCTCACTGTTCATGGAGACATCACTCTCCTTTCCTCCATTGATTTTTCCTTTACTGTTATTTTTCCAATACTCCACTGTCCACTCACTAGCTAGATACCCCCATGGGGTATCCAGCATGTGTTTCTTCACACTTTTTCAAAGTGATGCTACGATATTGGACAGCTCGATATGCTAAAAAAGAAACAGTAATGGCCAATTCAGTGGAGTCAGCTGGCTAGCATCATGCTGAGTAATGTGGGGAAAGAGGGCCACCCAAAGGGAACACGAACACTGTGGTCAGACCTAACTCCATGTAAACTGCAGGCTTTCAAGAGAGCAGAAAGGTCAAGTGCCCAGTTTTCAGCACCTATTTATTAGACTGCTAAGGCAGCATAGCACGCAGGCACATTCATGTAAATGCTCACAAATAACTTGGTATAAATTACTCCAAATATACACACTGGGTGGCCACATAGTGGGGATGTACACACTTAGATGCAGCTCATGCACGGTCTTCACCCCCCCTCTGTATATTACACGTCTTTCTCTCTATACCAGAGATTTGTAGGCACCAGGGAAATAAAGGAAGCTCTAAAGGTCCTCCTAAGTGTCACCATCACGTACCTCTCTCACATATGGGTTTATTAAACTGCTTTTCCTCTCACTCCTGCCAACACTCAGAATCAGAATCATGTTTATTGGCCAGGTATACGCATGGACCTATACAAGGAATTTGGTTCCAGTCGATGGTGACTCTCAAGCACAACCATAATAAACACAACAATATAAACAATTTAACTCACTCACTCACTGTCACATCGGAAGGTGCTCGGGAGTGAGGTGAGGCGCAGAGTGAATGTTCATTGATGGTAATTTTAATGTGGACATAGACGCAAGACAGTACAAAACTATAACACAAACCTGGCACGCGGGCCGAACTCAAATACAACACAGAAGACACAGAAGGGTAAAGGCAGTGCTGGAAACATAAGATATCATGATGGATGCTAAGACAATGAACTCAAGAATCTAAGGAACTTAAATACAAAACACACACACAAGAACCAATCAGAACTCACAATCACTTAAACTGAAATACAAGACAGGTGATTCACAAAGACTTCAGAGACACAGTCAACATGTCAAAATAAAAGTCCTCAGACACAACACTCACTCACTCACTCACTCAGTCGCTCACTCTCAGCAGGGACTCAAAGCATCAGTTAATGTACAGACAGCAATGATGACTGGACATAAATCTCTTTAATGCCATAGCTGTGGAGACTGAATTCACTAAGCTACACCTCTACCCAGCAGAAGAAAGGAGTGACTTTGTTCATCGTTTCAGAAAAGTGGAAAACATGGCTCAGTTTACCAGCATCTTTAGTTGTGTTTTACTGAATTAGTTGAAAGCGTTTTTATTAGCGTACGAGAAATTCTGTTTAAACACTACAAAACTCAAGAAACCAGTGCAAACTGACATATTCTGCCAAATAGTAGGGAGACAGTCTCTGATGATCCTCTTCCTTAATAAACCCACCCGTTTCAGTGGGATTTAGCATGGACTTTTGTTTCCCTCAAGTGCAAACATCAACAGCCTTTAGTTCACAAAGACAACATTGCTAGTTATGTAATGAAGAACTTTTGGTCAATTAAACCATACTCACATAATGCAATACATACAAACATACACTGAATCCACTCCCCCGCTCACTCACCCACTCAGCACCACAATGAAATCCATCACATTCCAGCCATTCCTCAGGTAGGAGCCTTTATGGAACGCGAATCCCAGTGCCACGATCTTTATTCCGGCTTCAAAACAAAACATCCCAATGAAGTACGGCTCAGTTTTCTCCTACAGGAAGGAGAACAACAGCAGTTAGGGGGGAAAACATGAGTAAACAAACAATAAATCAGACACATCTAGTAAACCAGACAGCTTTGGTTGTGTGTGTTTGTGTGTGTATGGCAGCTGGCAGCAAACAGTGAATGGGAGCGTGTGTGTGTGTGTTCTAAAAAGTAAAACTGCTTGATAATATTACTGTGCATGTGTGGGTGGATGGCTACTCCAGCTCCATTCAGCACTGAAAGATGAATTAGTTAGTGTGTGTGCATGCTTCAGACAGATTGAATGAACAGGGAGTTGCTCCGGTCCCTCAGTCAGACGTCAGTAACTACAGGCTGATGATCAAATGAGGAAAATGTGCAGGGAAATGTGCAGGAGTGTCCTCTTAATTAGGTACACCTACACCTCCATTGACCAGATACAATTTGGATGGTGGACACTTCTCACCACAGCAGTGACGCTAGAGTTTAGATCTGGCCCAAAAAATGAGACCTGACCCGACCCGAGCCCAGCCCGGCCACATTAACTTTAATTATCTGCCCGAGCCCGATTTAAACCCGACAATTTTTAAAAATACGTGGGCCGTTATAACACATTCTCAACTGTGGGTGCGTTCCTAAACACACACTCCGAGCTCCGAGCACACTCAGGTCCTTTGAAACCGTTTGTAAATTACGAGCGTCTAACTGAAAACAGCGGCAGACAGAATTTTTAGGAAATACACCAGACACATAAGTTGTCACACAGCAATTTAACTTTGCTAAAATATTCATTTATTTATAAATTTGGCATAGATCCTTAACCAAATAGGCTAATTAAGTAATGATTAAAAAAATGAAATGCTTGACCCGGCCCGGCTCGGGCCATGTTGGGTTCGGGCAGAGAATCTAAACTCTAAGTGACATCAAGTAAGAGTATTTAAGGTGAAAGTATCTATACATACAAGCTTGTGAAATCGGGGCGGGTTGGGTGCCTGTGGGTATCCGTCGGGTACACATTTGTGTGCAGGCAGAAAATTAACCGCAATTTTCAGACCGCAGTTTATTTTGGCCAACAATTTGCAAGCATCATGCAAAAAACATTTCGACACATCGAGTGCTGCCAGTGAGGGAGATTTTTCGTGGGCTCGATTTATTATTCAAGAATGGAGAACTTCAACCTGGGACAGTGGATGCTTTCCTTTTTCTGCACAGTAATGGAACAGCACAGTCAGCTGTGGCATACATGAGTAATGTTTGTGATCAACCAGCTCAGGTTTTTTTATTAGAATTTAGCACTGTTTTCATTTTGATCATTTGTTGTTCAGTGCAGGTGCAAGTGTACAATAAAGCATGTTGGTCTAAATGATTTTAGCTTGTGTCTGATTAATGGGTCCAGGTGGATGTGGTTTTGATTTTAAAATAATCGAACGTGACAGGTCGGGTCTGGTGCCAAACTTTGTGGGTCCGGCCAGAATGGTTGACCCGCGCAGGACTTTGGTGTGTGTGTGTGTGTGTGATCTCACAAGTCTTTTGGACATTGGTGTTTTATCCTCTCCAGGCAGGTGCTGCTCCAGCGCCAGAACGATGCAGTTAGCGATGATGGTGGCCAGAATCATATATTCAAATGGAGTGGAACAGAGGAGTTAAGGAACTTAGAGCACATAAACATTCATACACACAGTAAATCACAGCTTAATCATATACTCAGAATTAAGAACATGATTCCAGACATACACACACATTGTGCAAAGGGTTAAGGGTTGGGTGAACAGGAGCATCATCAAAACAGGAGCATAGGGACTAGAGAAGATCGGGAACATAGGGTCTAAGAGGAATAATTTCTGTGGTGGATAAGGGCTAAAGAAGATCAGTCTGACACACAAAGCTCTATCTGGCCAGAGCAAATGCACAATTTTGAGAGAACGAGGGGGTGTTTACCCTATTTGCCACCATAGGCGACTATCTAGTTAATCTTTTCACCTATATGGATGTGCCTGTCCTGAGAGAGAGAGAGAGAGAGAGAGAGAGAGAGAGAGAGAGAGAGAGAGAGAGAGAGAGAAAGGGAGAGGGAAATAGAGAAAGTGAGAAAAAGAGAAAAAGGGAGGAAGAGAAAGAGAGGGAGAGAGAAAGAGAAAGTGTTAGAGAGAAGGAGACCGAGAGACAGACAGAGAGAGAGAGAGAGAGAGAGAGAGAAAGAGAGAGAGAGATAGACAGAGATACATCGATGGATAGAGAGCCGTATCCGTGGCAACAGGCTCCAGCCCTGTCTCCAGGACTCAGCGACAGTTAAAATGTCTCTGAGTAATATCAGCCTGCGTGCAGCATGCATACACACATTTTCTCCCTCTCTCTCTCTCTCTCTCTCTCTCTCACACACACACACAAACTTTGAGCATCCACACACCTCTAAGCATCAACCCTCATTTTCCACACACACGCACATACACAGACACACTTCATATACATCAGCACAAGCAACTCTGTTGCTCTCATACAGATCAATTGATCAGTATGGACTGTGTAGCATTTAACCTGTGGCTCACTCAGGGCTTGCACAACATACACACAAAAGTTTGTAAGCATCATACCTTTTTATCCTAAACACAAACAAACACACACCAACGTACTTCAACAGAGGATAGTGTAACCACCTGTGAATATGCTACGGCTCGCCTTTTAACAGGAGCAGGTAGACATTAGCATATTTCACCAATTTTGTCTGCTCTGCATTGGCTCCCTGTGCGCTATAGAATTGATTTAAAAATTCTTCTCCTGGTTTTTAAA
>JBBKCR010000016.1:15166251-15192848 GCA_037577295.1 Ladigesia roloffi
ATTTACCATGGCTGTAAAATTATTACTAATTATGACTTATAAAATGTGTCATCTAACAACCCAGAATATAATATAATTTCATGCCTTTTTACTCACTTTGGGTATTTTTTACCACTTTTTTGATTGTTTGTCTGAAATTATACATGCAATAAATCTTTACAAAATCCAAAATTTCTGTGTCTTTAATACATTTTGTTTTATGAAATTTACCCACAATGTTAAAAAACAGCTGGTTTTCAAACAGTGTGCAGGATGATATTGTTTTGACATGACAGAAACGATACATTGCATTTTTCAGTTGTTATTGTTCTTTACATTATCCGCAGGTTTGGGTGGTCTACAATACATTTTCAAGCATGTGAGCTCTCTTTCTCTCTCTCTCATTCTCCCTCTCTCTCTCTCTCTCTCTCTCTCTCACTTTCTCCGTTTCTCTCTCTCTCTTTCTCAGTCGCTGACTCTCTCTCTCTTTCTCAGTTGCTGACTCTCTCTCTCTCCCTCTCTCTCTCTCTCTCTGTCTCTGTCTCTCTCTCTCACACACACTCTTTCTCTCTGTTTCTCTCTCTCTCTCAGTCGCTGACTCTCTCTCTCTGTCTTCCTCTCTCTCTGTGTCTCTCTCTCTGACTCTCTCTTTGTCTCTCTCTCTCTCCCTCTGTCGCTTAATCTCTCTCTCTCTGACTCTCTTTCTCTCTCTCTCTCTCTCTCTCTCTCTCTCTCTCTCTTTCTGACTCTCTCTCCCAGCAGTAATTCACTCTCTGAACTCATATCTTCTCGGAAACAGAACTTCAGTTCAAATCGATCGTTTCAAAGCGCTCTGCTAAGCCTCTTGATCCATTTCATTATTTATATATGTACATAACTATGCCAGTAATTTATTTATTTCCTTTAAATGTCAGCCTTTTAAATTTAAGCAGTGGCTAAATGTTATTCTGCTGCATTTTATATTTTACTGTTTCTATCTAAATTGAACATGATCTGCAGTTCTGGATGAGTTATTGTATTTCTGTCAATTTTGTATTTATACTCAATTCTGGAGTAGAAAAAATTGGGCTTACACATTTAGTATTCAGTCAGATGTTGAGGAATATTTCAGAGTCCTGTATTAAGAGTAACTGGGGCACTGATCCAAGCACCATGCCAAAGCAGAAGTTCACTTTATAATGGTCCACAGATGGAATTTATTTGTTCTTGCTTTATTCCTGTGTTCATTCATTCATTCATTAATTAATTCATTAATTCATTCATTCATTCATTCATTCATTTTTTTTCTCAGGTCCACGGATGTTTGTGTAGATTTCTGTCCCAAAAACAGTTGTAACTCATTTCTACACAGGCACCTTTTGTCTTTGTCACCCATACACAGTCAGGCGCAAAAGTTTACTAATGAATGATACGTAATTGTTGATGAAAATCAGTTCACATATGCTAGGAACACCAAATCTCTGCACATTTAAAGTTTATTTACTGTGTTTAACTTTCGCTTTAGAAAAAATAAAGTAATGGGACATTTGATATTTCATGTCTTAATATTTGTTCCTCTAAATTTCTGCATAGAAATCGTGCACTTAAAACTGATTCATTATTTCATTCAGAAACTCCGCGACTCACTGGGTGTGTGTAATTTTCCATTCATTCATATCTCCCCTTACTAATATGAAAAAGTGTACTAAAGATAAAAATAGCCTAAGCCTCCCCTGAATAGTCCAACATTCATTTCCGTTTAGAAAGCTGTAAATAAGCCTTGCATGTTATTCATAATTAATGTATTTGGAGTTGGATTTTTTAAACTGCTGGGTTCTAGGGTTGTAAAACTGCATCAGTCATGCCTACTTGTAATCAAACATGTTCCTGGGTCTCATTAAGATCACAGGTAGTGTCAATGACATGATGTACACTGTGGTTGGCTGTTTCTTTCTAAATAATGTCCAGAAAACCCCTTTATGCTTGAACTTGAGTTTTATAGAAACATAGCACTGAAGTAATGAGTGCTGAATTGAGTTATTGGGGAAGGAATTAGTGTCTAGAATGACCCATGGTCCATGTAAACAAATAAAAAACCATGAAAGATTCCAAGTATTCACTGAAGGTCCTAAAGGAACAATTCAGCAAAGTACCCACAAATTTCTGACCTTAAGCTTCTGCTGTTTTTTATATATGTGATGACCTTTTGTCCATTTTTACACTGATATGTTACCCTAAAACTATACGTATGAGATTTAATTTAGATTTAATAGTTCTAGTGCGATTTGAGGTGCTGGTGTTATGATTTATGGGGGTATATGTTTCCTAGTGGCTAAACAAACACACTTTAGCTGATTGACACCATTGGGGATGCGAACATGTCTATAAAAAGGGGAAGAAAATCGTGTGAACTCGACTTTTTGCTGAAACGTTGCTTTAAGGCTGAGCCATCCTGACCGTAACTCTAAGCCTTCCCTGAAAGCTTCTGAATGCACTGTCAATTCTAATGAATAATTCACAGATCGGCCATTAAGAGTGTATGGCTGCAGTAAGTAGGGCAGAATCATAACAGCAGGGCTTTAGCAGTTTACCTTAGTGTCGGTCATACCTGTTTGTGGAGGGTTCTTTTGATATATTTAATGTTTTGGTTTGTTTTTACCCCCCAAAAATTTCAGTTTTATGTTCCTCGGAGAAGCCTCGCTTTTCCTTGTTGCGGCTTTACACACTCTTGGCTTTCTCTCATGCAGCTTCATGTGAATCAACCAGGGATGTTTTTCCAACCAGACTGAGAAAGACAGACACACACACAGACTGAACTGCCTGATAAACTGTTTCTGTTGGGAAGAAATTTCTATTCACTTTATTAGTATATTACATGAATTTTTATAAATATGTTGATTATATAGATTACACTGATAATTAGTTCAAACAGGCCTCTTCTACATGAGCTCTTCTTTGAGCATTTTAAACATTTAAGCAAAAACCATGGGATGACTTTTGAGATTATAAAAAATTATTCAATCAAGAGCATGTGATGAACCAAATAACACCTGACAGTGAAAGTGAAAGTAACACCTATGCTTAAAAAAAGCACTATTTACTCTCAGGTGCATTTAACAGGTGCCAAGCAGTCTACGAGGGCCTTGCATGTTTTGTTCTTTCGTTTTGCTTTATTTTCCTCTCAAAATTGACTAAATGACAAACAAAGTCATATTTATTAGTTCTAAAATTCGGATTCAAAATGGTACTAAATAGTATGAATATGGTGACCTTCGGGTTATGCAAAATGGAAATAAAAATAATATACAGCTCTGGAAACAAATTAGAGACCACTGCAAAAATGTTGCTCTGGTTGTTTTATAGATGCAAGTATTGAACTGAACAGTTATACCTTAGATTTTAAGAACTCCTCCTCATTTCCAAATAAAAATATTCTCCAAAGCACAGTTTTAAAGAAAATGATATAACATTAAAATAAGGAAAACAATACAGTGTTTACAGAAAGAAAAATCTCTGGTTCACTCTTAAACAAAAAGTCAATAATTAACTTTGATGTACTTCTAATAGTGTTTTACCATCCAACTGGTCACATTGTAAGAGGAGAGTGTTGATTACAGCAGTGTCTTTATACTTGTCCTCATTAAATAAGATTAGATTCAGGGGATCACCGGGCAGTACCTCATAAAACAGAATGAGGTGCTTGCGTAGGAATCTTACCAACACTGGCATGGATTGGTTGTCATACTCATAGAGATACTGATTTTAAAATACATATCAGTGGTCTCTTGTTTTCTTCCAGAGGTGTATTTTACCACAAACTCACAGAGGATTGTCTATTGTCACATTTTACATGCCTCACTGATACAGCCCCCTTTTTGACTTCATAAAACTAAAAGCTGATTTGTGTGTGTGTGTTATCCCCAACATTAGAATTTTAATCAGCCAGCAGAATCACGATTATGATATATATGGTCATAATCAACTGTCCAGCTTCAGGATATTACACACAGTCTGGCTGTTTCTGCCTCCCTCAGTGACTCTTCCTCATCTACATTCAGCAGGAGCTGAGGCAGCTGTTTAACAATCGGGATGTAAAGGTCATGCCAACAAATAATGCATAAACATAGAGGACCATATGTGCATAAGAGCACAAAATATGCCTCAATATGCACATCAATGAATTGAAAGCTTGCTTTTCTAGGACTGTTGCTTATCCTGCACACTGCAGAACCTCGACCCTATAACTGCTCACTCATGAGGTGCAGTTTCAAAAGTCACAGTGAAAGTCTCCAACAAGCTTGAGACAAATATGAAGGTACAGCAATGAAGAGATAGGGGTGTTGATGGATAAAATCATTCTTGGGGGGGTGTAATTCTACTCTAGATAAGAAAGAAAGGTTTGTGAAACTCCACATACATGCACATCTGATCTCTGTTAATCCAGTGGTGCTCATTGTTTCTGCTCATGTGTTTATCTGCTGCTGTTGCTATAGAAATCTCAACAAATCCTAACCCAAGTTTACAACTGCTTTTTAAATGCAGAAGGAAATTGATGCAAAACCAGCCAACCCAAGCTGCTCAAACTTTAGATTAAGCAGATTATGAAACCAGCCACATGTTCCATAAAAAGACATTTAGGGGTGTAATAAGACTTTGTGACCTTGCACTACTGCAGGGTAAAACGTGACTGTGTCCGTGGTAAAGAATGGACATTCTGATCATTTGGTCATTATATTCATCTGCATTGTTTGAACAAAGTTTGCAAACAATAATCTGATCTGTCTTTAGTAGACACCTTGATTACAGTTGTATTGGATTTTGTTGACATTTTGTCAAAAAATTGTGAATCAAGATTCAAGATTCAAGATTCTTTATTTGTCACATGCATAGTCATACAAGTACAACACACAGTGAAATGTGTCTTGAACCACTCCTTTAGACTGTACAGAATTATATTGAGAACATTTTAAATTAAGAATAAAATCTAGAATTAAGGCACTAAGAAAACAAGAAATAAAATCTGGACTTAGACAAAAAATAAGTAAGAACTAAGAAATAAGTACGAGTATGTATATATATATATGTATATGCATAATATAAGCACAACTGAGACATTATATCAGAGACATTATAAATGAGAAAAATATAAATATAATAATATATATAGAAAAATGAATGGAAAACTAAAAATGTTCCACTCTTTGATATAAATAGCCAGTGAGCTCGCTGGTAAAGCTGGTATTCTGGACATATGTGTACAGCGGCCATGGAAACATACTTTGATGCATCATTTAAATGTCACTATTTGTTTTACTAGTTACTGTTACTTTCTGCATAATTTTACTCATGATTTCAAGTATGTTTTTGCAAGGTGGCTTTTAGCCTTAGGCTTATAAATCTCTCCTCATTCAGAGAGTGAGGAGTCTGGTCTTAAATCTGTGCAAACAGGGGTGTTGCCTAAGCCACTGTTTGAACTTACCTCTAAGAACTTTGACTGAGTGCAATCTTACACCTGCTGCTTTAGTTTTGCGCTGTAGCTACAAGGGTAATGTTACCTAAAATAGAATTGCCCAGTAGGGAAGTAATTTTGTTCATTGTCTTGCTGGGTGTTATAAAAAGGGAAATGGGGCTCTACAGTGTTTTGGATGCTATCGGTGAGGGTCACTATGTTAGTAAAGAGTCAGTAGAGGTCAGTGTGTCAGTAGGTTACGAAGTCTAGTCAACATTGTAGCTCTGATAAACTGGAGTGATCAGTTCTAACCCCACAAAAAACGGAATATATTGAGCAGTCGGTGTGGCAGCACAGCAATATAGACATGAGGATGAAAGGAAAAATAGATGTGAAAGGTAAGCCAGAGTAAGCTGAGAAGGAATGGAGGGAGGGAGAGAGAGTAAAAGGTTGGAAATGTGTCTAGCCGGAGAGGGAGGGCCGTAATTGCCTTCCTGCAGAGAGACAGAGTAGATGCTTGGAGAATACAGATGAGCAGCTAGATTTAAAGGACGCGCACACTACATCCTGTAGTCTGATGTCTTTATCATAGTTACATCAGACGGCTTTGTTCTGCACACAGACAACACATTTTCATTTCACTTCAGCGATTATAGTCAAAACCATGTTTCTGCCTTATGCTCATTTATCGTAGTATTTGTGCAGAGTATTTGTTTAGTGCCACCTGTGTATTACCCACAGTGTAATAGTCAGGAATGGGTTCAAAATCATAAATAAAATTGTACATTTTTGTCAGGTACCCTGACCAGTTGGATCGGTCCAGTCTCCACCCCTAATCCCGCCCCATTCCATTTCCATCTACGCTAGCTCCACCCTTCAAGTCCTCCTTATGTTACTCTCCACCAAATCAGTCTCCCGCTTTTCAGTCTCCACCCCATCAGCCTTCATTCCTTAAATCTCCACCCAATCAGTCTCTGCCCTTTCGGTCCTATCAGTGTCCACCTCAACAGTCTTCATCCCATTAGCTGTCATTCCTTCAGTCTCCACCCAATAAGTCTCCATTCTGTCAGTCTCTACCCCAAAAGTCTCCTTTCATTCAGTCTCTGAATCAATAGTATGCCATCAAACCCATTTTATTAAGAACAAAAATGACAAAAATTAAATGAAAATAATTTTTTTACACCTAAATTCGAATGTTTTTATCAGCTGTTTGGTGTCTGAAATTTGCTTCTTTAATTTTATGAGACTAATGCAGTTAAATGAGTTAAGAAATTGTGGGATCTCATACTTGACCAGGTAGCAACATGTTTGGGTATTTTGTTAGATATGTGTCTAAAATTATATTAACAAGCCTGTTTGATAATGCTTAACTTCACATGCTTTGTGAATGCTTTGGCAGGCAGTTAGCAATATGCTAATTTGTGGTGTTACTTTCCATTTACATTCGCTTTAGAGATCTAAAAACACAAACTTCAGGCACATCTTACAACTGGCCATTAGAGAAAGGGCTAAAAAAAATCAAGTGCAACCTGTGCATCAACATATTGGCTAAAGTGGCTAACTACACCAGAAGGATGGAACTACAAAGGAAATGTTTCTAATGAAGATAAAGGTAAATTCAGCTCTGTATAAAGCGAGCTGTAAATAATATAAAACGCCGTGGTGTGATAGATGGTAAATCGTTGCCCTCTAGTGGACATTGGGGGAAGTGGTTAGACACACGGATCATATTGTGTTTGTTTTTGTGCATATATCCACTTCAAATTTACACACATATATTTTTACTTTGTACTTATAAGTCAACAAAAACAAAAGAAATATACTTATGTATTCATAAGAATAAACAAAAAAGAAAAGTGATATTAAAATGAACATGTGAAGTTTAAAAATAAATCTAGTTCAACAAAAAACAAGTGAACATGCATGCAAATTACAGCAAAAACAAAACATTAAAGACATACATCAATAAAAAATATATTTACATGTATTATGTTAAATTGAATATGCTATTAATTTTGTCTGATATTGTGCTTTTACTGTCTGTTGAAGTTGTCTGTTTATTGTTCGGTGTCCTTGTGTGCAAGAAAGTCGCCTATAAAAACAAACCACCACCACCACCACCACCACCACCACCACCACCACCACCACCACCACCACTACTACGTTTTTTGAAAACAACATTTAAAATAAATTTACCTTAAAATTGTTGCAAAAATGAAAAACCATATCTTGCAAGTTGCAGCAGGTATCATGATAAAAGAAACTGTCAGTGGTTTAAAATGTCTGAATAAATGTTTCCCCTTACAGTGCTAGTTGAGTGCTTCCAGGCCCAGTTCTGCACAGCTGTGTGTATTTTATTGCACCCAAGTCAATCATTACCAACAATGAAGTCCCACTGGAGCTGACTCAGTTAACATCCTCTCTCTCTCTCTCTCTCTCTCTCTTTCTCAGATCAGAACGATGCTGATGCTGAGGCGTTTTTCTATTTGCTGATTATCTTCTCCACCATCAGCTCCCTGTACACACTCATCTGGGACCTGAAGATGGACTGGGGTTTATTTGACCGAAACGCAGGAGAACACACATTCCTCCGCGAGGAAATCGTCTACCCGCAGAAAGTAAGATGTGCAAACTCACCCAAACGCACACAGACACTTGCTATATGAAAAAAACACATACAGGTGAAAAATGTATAGATGAAATGCCTTTTTTATTTTGAGGATTACAGCATTTTAAAGAATGGTGTTTCTGTCTGAAAAACAAACCCAATAACTTTATAACATATGCAAAATTCAAACAATAATAAAAATAACTTACTATGGATTTTCCATTTGCTTTAAAGAGCTGGAAATACTTATATGCAAAATTATATATTTTGTTGATTTTTTAAAGTGAAAAGAAGTCTCTTTGTCAGCTATACTTTACATTTGATTACTTAAAAGCAGAATAGTGTTTACACAATGTGTAAAACTTGGCACACTCTGCTAAGTCAGTACTGAGTAACCTGCAATTTGGGTACTTTGGCCAGTGGTGCTTAAATATTTGGACATGATTTTAAATAATAGAGAATTCAAATACGACTGTTATTGCTGGTGATAACTAACTTCAGTAAAGAATTATATAAATTGCATAAATGAGAATAATAAGAACAAACTAATAACATGTGATGCCACTGCAGGCGTATTATTACTGCGCTATTTTGGAGGATGTGATCCTACGTTTCGCCTGGACGCTGCAGATCTCTCTGACCACTATGACCACCAACCCCTCCATTGCTGACATACTGGCCACTGTCCTCGCTCCAATGGAGGTGTTCAGGTACACAGCACTGTAGACACATCACACACTGAAAAAAACACATACATTCAGCATCGTGCAGGTTTACACTCTGAAATGATGCAATAGAAGAACCTTTAGGAATCATTAGGGAACCATTAGAGATTCTCTAGGAAATCTTTCAATTTATGGTCATTTAACGAACCAAGTTTGTAAATAAGATGTGATAGTATAAAAAAGGATGTATACCAATTTGAGATTTATGTCATGTCCTGGTATGTGGCTGCTAGAGTCTGCCAGAGTTTTTGTTATATGGACTTCTACAATGAAGTGGGTGAATGATTTTTTCACTTTGACTTGGTTAAATCCAGAGAAAGAATTTCATGCTGTTCACTCACTGTGTGCTGTGGTGTATTCACGTATGGTCACTTCACTTTACTTCCCTATCCTCCCATTACCTCCAATGATGGGAGTGTGAGGGCTCATGTTTCCTTCAAGTCACTGCATCATGCTGTGCTATGCTATTATAGATAGCCACACTGGCTAGCATCATGCTGAGTGATGGGGAGACACCCAGACACGGATGGCTGTGACACATTGAACATAAATCATACTTAGAGTCTCCTGATCAAAGAGTTTAGATAGCTGCACCTCACTTCACCTTTACCCTTTGCCTTTCTCCCCATAGGCGTTTTGTGTGGAACTTCTTCCGTCTGGAGAATGAGCACCTGAATAACTGTGGTGAATTCAGGGCTGTGAGGGATATCTCTGTAGCGCCACTAAATGCAGATGACCAGACGCTGCTGGAGCAGATGATGGACCAGGATGACGGCGTAAAACACCGCCAGGGCAAAAAGAGCTGGAAAAGAAGCTACAGCCTGTCACTACGGCGACCACTGCTCTCCTCACAGTAAGAACATACACACACACACACAAATATTTATATACTATGAATAAAAGTAGGAGGACGCCTGATTGCCGTGAAAACCAGCGGAGACGCAGAGGCATAGTCACAGAATATGTTTCTATGCATAGAGCTGCATTAACAGGTGATGAAATGATTGTTTGCGTTAAGTAAATTAAACGTTAAAGGGATAGTTCACCCAGAAATGAAAATTTGATGTTTATTTGCTTACCCCCAGGGCATCCAAGTCGAAGGGGAATTTGTTTCCTCAGCAGAACACAAACGCAGATTTTTAGCTTTAGCCGTAGCAGTCTGGTAGTCATTGCGTATCCTACGCAAAGCGCGTACACAGGGGGCTCGAGACGGTCGTCTATCAGAGGTAAAAAATGATATAAATACTGTTCGGTTTCTCACAAAAAATGATCGCTTCATGTCTTAAGACAACAATGTGTTGTCACGAGCCACAGGGTGTAATTTGGTTTTGTCTGTACATGTTTTTTTTTTACTTTGAATGGTTTGATGCTCAGCCACTTCCATTAAATGACTACCAGACTGCTACGGCTAAAGCTAACAATCTGTGTTTGTGTTCCGCTGAGGAAACAAATTCCCCTTCGACTTGGATGCCCTGGGGGTAAGCAAATAAACATCAGATTTAAATTTTTGGATGAACTATCCCTTTAATGTGATATCAACATGCTACTATATATATATATAACCCCCACTTTCATGTGGTTTATCAGTCATAGTTTCAGTCCATGCATATTTTCGTACCTCTTGCTTCGGAGTCCAGTTGACTCTGACGTCCGGGCTTGTGTACCATGCGGCGGTTACCAAGAATGCCAATCCAAGGATATTATTTATTTTTCCATGCTGCTGGTTGCCTGCTACTTTGTGATGCTGCAGTCCAGAATTTATCACTTGGAGCGTGTCGGGTGTTGTTCTTTTTAAAGCCCTGTATTTTTATTATAGTAAATTAAATTAATTTATTACTGCATTTACCTGCTTATACCAAAGAAAATGACAGAACATTAATTACAGTGCAGTCTATCTAGTGGTAAAATTTATACTTTACATTCTAGTACTGCAGGAGTTTAGAGTAAACTGCACAGTTCAAATACAGGTTTACATGTACATTTTCTTTCAAGTTAATGGGTTAAAAATGATAATGTCTTGGGAGCATATTTGGGCGCATATTTCGGGTTTACATTTAGGCATTTTACCACATCACCACAAGGTGGCTTTTCACTATACACGGGTGCTCTTGGCATATTACCCCTGTGAAAAGTGGGGGGGTTACTGTACATTATATATGTACTCTTAATCTGCCTTTTGTGTGTGTGTGTGTGTGTGTGTCACAGGTCTAAGAAGGACACCAAGGTGCTGATTGAGGACACAGATGATGAGGCCTTCAGTTAAAGAAATAGATCGAACAAACATGCTACAATGGCTAAAAAAGAATGAAAGGTAGCTGACGACAGTTAGCATGATGTCACTAACCGCGTGTTAATTGTTGTCCATTAGCTTTCATTCATTTTTAGCAGCATTAGCTGTTCTGATTGAACTATTTCTTTAATGTCAGACCAGAAGGTCCTCCTCCCACCCACATCACCAAGGAGCTGCCTCATCATCACCAACATCACTCTCACACTCTCTCAAACACATGAACTCACATTAAATATTAGACACTCATACAGAAACTAGAAAGGAGCACAATCAGCACAAGACTTACCAGTACAGAGGCTAATAGTGAACACATACACTTGTGAAACATATACATACACACATACTTTTTAGATTTTTTAATTTGATAAACTTTTTAGAATTTTTTAATTTTGATTTCTTGGTAAGACATTTTAATTTGTACATCAGTTTAGTATTGTTTTATATAGAATTTATTAACACATAATAAGACTGTTTACAAACACATAACCAAAATCTACAGGGAATAACATTGTTATGTCAGAAAATCAAAAGACTAACCATACACTAATAAACGCTTGGCATGGACTTCAGCACTGGACTATTTACCACAACTAGCAAACTGCAGCTTATGACGTGTTATTTAAAAAAAATCTTTATCGTTTTTGTAATTTCTTCTAATTTAGTTGTAATGTACAGCCCTCCGAGCACTTGCAGGAAAAGTGCATCGGTTAAAAAAACATCTGCCCCAAGCATGCAGGTGGAAATCTGCACCATATAGTCAATATGCAAAGCTGCTGTCCTTTCCAGTTGCACTTATGATTTCATAGTTGACTGATTTTTCTTTGTTTTTGGTGTTTGAAATGTTTTTACTTTATTTCCACGAGCAGCTGATTTTAAATTCTTGCTTTTTGAACTCTTTGGCACTTAACTCTCCTCTCTAGGTGTATCTAATTAGAGCTGCAATAGATTTCTGCAAGAAGAATCTGCAGAGATTACAAATAAGTCAGTGGAGAATTCGATTACTAATCCATCAGTGGAAAACTGAAATATATGCTAGTATATTTAAAAAAAAAAAAATGTATGGTGTTTTTGACTTAAACCGGCCTAGACTGATTACAGATCTTCATTAAGGTTGTGCAGTCTTGTGGATGTGATTTCGCCATGCTGTTGTCTGAAATGGCTGTGTAGTATCGTTTGATTTATTATCCCTCAGTAAGTCATACTGTGGCCTAAACCACATAGACAAATCTGCTACAGCTTCATGAAGACTCAGATGTGTTTTGAGCAGGTTGGGAAAGGCTTTGGTGATTAATGTTTATGGAAATGATTTGTGCTGTTTAGGTGACTGTTGAGTTCTGGCAACGTTAGACTTGCAGCTGCAGTCCCAACCCAATGAAACACTGTTTTTCTGAATGACTGCAACTGGGGCAAGAGGGAAAAAATGTCATGTAATTAAGTTTTAGTTAGTGTAGCCTACGAATACATGGTGTGTAGTTGGATAACACACACTACACACTTAACTCCACCATGAGAGGACTAGTGGTGTGTTTAGTTTATATCTGTGCCAACAGCTGGAGCAGCTAAGTTTTTTTATTTTGTTTTCATTTATCTGAATGAAGTTTTGGCCACCAGAAATAACATTTCCAATCTTTGGATGGCGCCAAATGGTCATCAGCAAACCTAAGCTTTCTTAGATTCCTTCATGGAAAGAGACAGGAGAGGAAAATCTAGCAACACACCAGCCAGTTTTCTGATGGTGTTTATAGTCAACCCCTGTGGGTTATGGGGTTTTTTATGTCTCCACAACTTTCCGCAGGCTGCGTAATGAACAGCACTGCCATAGCGCCGTGTTTTATTCTCTGTTTAACTGTAATGCTTGAAATACCTCTTCTACATCAACTAACCTGCTTTATCGAACGATAAGCCATTGAACTACGTTTGGCCAGAAATTATATTTATGTACATTTCCCATTGCACAAGATGTAGTCGATCATCAAAGACTTGATTCGGTTTGCACTGAAGCTAAGAATCTCATTTAACCAACAGCTTTATAAAAGATATAGCAAACCTTTTTACAGAACTAAATCATCACTCTCCTCAAACTGTGAAGGTGCTCAGTAATCTCTAATAGAGCTGTTTGGTTTTGTACACTGTATGACACACTGTTACCTATAACACCAAAACATCATGTTAATTGATCATTTATGAGTTTTATTTACATGTTAGCAGCATTAGCTTCAGAGCTGCAGTGCCAAACTAAGGAGAAAAATTCAGACAGGATGATTGACTACATCTGTGATGGATATAGAAAATGTGTGAGTTCGATTTGTCACTGAACGAGAATACATGCTTTGATCAATTGAATGGTAGTGCAGGTCATAGTTAACCTGTCAAAGCTAAGGCTTTGTCTAGCATCAGTGTTTTAATAAGGGTTGATAAAGGACACTTATTTTTGGGATTCGCTGCTTTTTGTTTTGTTTGTTTGTTTCTCACTTTTTTACATGCACACAAACAGACACACACACACACACACACATACTCAGCACTTTGGGAGGGGTTAGCTGCCGCATTCCCCCGCTAGTCATTTTTCAGGTGTTCTTTTAAGCTCTGAAGCAGAAAGCACTGGACTGTTAGTGCCGTCATATTGAACAGATTCTACTTTTGTCATGATGATATCTTTATTATTCAAAGGGTGAAATGCACCAAGACCTTTTGCATCTGACAATTTAGATACTATGTTGATTTTAGTAATTTTTCTATGCCTGTCATCTTCCTTAGTTGTTGGTAGACGTTTGCGAGCACAATCTTTCGGCTATAAAAGTTGCAAGTGTGTACCACCCTTTGATTCATGCTACAAAAATGTCTATCTCTATCTCTCTCATTCATGCTCTTGTGCATTTCATTATTCTCGACACTGCAAGAAATGATGCCTTGGCAAGTAGAAACATCTCAAAGCCCGTATGAATTATTTCTCATGGTTTTGATAAGATTCTTTGTAGATTATTCAACCTATTTTTTTCAGTTGTACATAATTTAAGTAAGTGACAATTTCTTATTGTGGCCACAGATACAATTATTTCCTTCAAGCAAGACTGTCTGGTGTTGCAATTATGACAGAGTTGCTTAAATTATATAACATGCTCTACAAATATACTGAATAATGTAACAATGGTCTTACAAGCTTACTGTGATGTCAGATAGATTTGGTAGTTTTCGCTTGCCAAGACATTTGTTTTCTATTAGCATCTTTTTAAAATGTTTGTGCTTATCAACAATTGATTTGTCTAGCATTGTTTCATTATATGCTCTTGTTGAGGCAAAATTCAGCAGTTTTCTAAAATCCATGAAGTAAATATTACCTGATACGACAAAACATCATTGCATCAACAATGTCAGAAGATTTATGGAAGTGTAGTTGTGTAAGACAGAGAACTTGCTTGCTGTCCTCATTCTGCATTGTGCTGTTAGTGTGTTGTGCAGTTCCCTGCTTTGTTCTGTGTATAACTCTGACAAAATGAATTAACTTCAAAATTAAGACACCAATCGGTAAAAATAAATTACATTTTAGGTTTTTAACTTAAGCAAAGCTGTCTGCCTTCGGGTTTGGATTTCATATTAAATGAACCAATATTAAGTGAATCTTAAATGATTTAACAGATCATAGATTATTGTTCTGTTAACTCACTAAAACTTACTAAAGTTTAACATTAAACCAACGCTTTTGTTTTACAGTGCACCAAAGATACATATTTTGGAAATTTTTCAAGCACTTGGGAGCTCAGTCCCCACCACTGCCTCTAAAATGTCCAAACACAAACACTGGATCTTTTTATTTAGGTTCGTAATGTAAAACACATTGAAAAATATAAAGAAAGCTCCCAAATTGTAAATTGGAGAAATTACATAAAATTGGCTATACCTGCTATAGGCAAAAATGTGCTGATTTTTAATTTTGGGGGTTGTTTGAATAGATTTTGTGCACAAAACACACACATACACACACACACACACACACACAAACACACACACAATTGAGCCCCTGCTTTACTTCACTGTCTGATTGGAGTTGACCTTTGGCCCCTTTGGACCTTGAGCACAAACCCGCTCCGCTAGAGTTGCTTTGCTGGTCGTCTTGCCTGCATGCTACTGACGTTTCACTGTAAATATTTTAATTTATTTTTCATGACGTGAATAGAAATGATGCTTAATTTATTGGACTAATTATTATTTATGTACATGTTGGGAGAATTTTATTTAATTTTTTTTGCTTTAAATAAGCAGTATTAAAGCTAAGGAGGGGCATTTTCTTTTGATTGTTCTCAATCCTGCACTCTGTCTTATGTGTACCTGTAGTTAAGCTGTATTATCAGAATAAGACTATGCTGTTGTGACTGTAGAATGTGATCGATCTTCTGTCTGTGTTTCCGATCACTTGTGGCTTTTTCATCTCCATTGGCCAGGCCCATGCAAAATGAAGATATATGGCTATATATGTTCCACGCTGGTCTGTACACATTTACAAGCAATATAATTAGTCATACAAAAAGAAGTGATTTTATATATGCTTATGTTTTTGTTTAACCATTTGCAGACCACTGTTATAAGTAATTATCATCCAATTCCTGCTTCAGCCTGTCAGTACTAAGTAGTGCATATTTTCTTCATATTTTCCAATATGGCATTTGGATAGTAAAGTAATCTTACTTTTAATCAACATAATATTGTAATTAATATATAATATTTTTCATTATTAGGTTGTTGTCAAAAATTAGGATCATTCGACCTATTTCTCACTATTTGTACCAGTTTTTATATTGTAATATTATTCTTCTGTAGGCCAAAAATTTGGGTTCTTTTAAGAAACAATGATGTTAATGTAATTTATAAGATTATTCATTAGATAAAATAAACAGCTAACAGTTTTATAATATTATAATATTCAACAATCTCATCATGAGAAATAGTAGCTTTATGAAGTAATTTAAAGATCTTTTCTCTTGCCAAGATGTTATTTTCTGTGCACATTTTTACATTCAAAGAAACATTTCTACAATATACGTCAGAATGTGCATTATGAATATGTAGTAATATGCTCTATGCCAATTGAGGTTAAAGGTGTTTATACATAGTCTAAATACATGCCAGTACCTTTTGTTATTTATTTTTACACTACTAGTACTATACATTCTCACATGTGAGAAACAGCTATATCATTGCAATTGGAACAAAACCTCATCCCTGTTTTTGTATTTGTTACATCTTTTGGAGATGTGAGGTTTGGGGCAATTGGCAAATTTTATTTCCATTACAAGAAAAAACACAATCAAGTGTAAATATACACTCACACAAATATAACGACTACATAGTAACAATAGTATATGTTACAATATTGGAAATTCCCATAAATGCCTTTAAATAAGCATTTATATATTGTCATATATAATTTTGTTTTGTATGGGCGATCAACAGCAGACGAGAAGTAGGGTTGGTAAATATTTACTCCAACAGCCATCCAGTATTGTGCTGAGTTCAGTGATGTGAACCATCCCACTGGGAGGTTATTTTCTACATTACATTTGTAATTCTTTCAAAAACCCAGACAATACACAATCCCTGACATCATGGTTGATGTTTTTTAATAATAATTATTATTATTATTCATGGGGGAATCAAAGCTATGTGTCGGTTTATCTGCTTGCTAAACCCATGATGTTAAAAGTGCTTGATATTTCTGCATCTTTTTCTATCTTCTACCTTCTTGATGTTGTATACTTTTCTTAAAATACCAACTGTGACAATGTTTGTAGTTAATAGACGGATGTACTTTCAAGTAATTTGGGAAAACTGAAATAGAAAAATAGATAAAAACCTTTAGTAGTCCTGTGTTTGAAAAACATATAAAAAAAAGAGAAAATGTCTTACAGTTCCCTTTTTGCAGAGTAGTTTGTAAATGTTGAGTGTACTATGCTCTTCTATGATGGTTGTACTGATGGTATCATTTGTATTTCTGTACACACTTTGGTGATCCTGTCATTACTTGGTTTTATAAACCACGCTTATTTTTAAAACCTTCATTTTGTGTCAGCCTTTTATTAAATCACAAATACAGATAGACGCACCCTAAAGCCATGAATGATATCCTTAAAAATAATTCTATTATCTACTTCATAATTTACAACTGACACAATATGTTTGAAAGTATGCAGACAGGTCTTCTAATTACGGAACTCAGTCACTTTAAGTTGGGCTCACTGTTGATACATTTCAGTTGATCCAAACATACAGTATATGGACAAAAGTTATTAGGATTCTCCTGTTTTTCACTGTTTTGGACCAGGCCTATTTAATGCTTCAGAATACCAAGACATTTTGGACCATGTAATGCTTCCAAGATTGTGGACAGTTTGAGGAAGAACCATTTTTATTCCAGCATAACTGTGACCCAGTGCATAAAGCAAGCTCCATAAAGGCATGGTTCGATGAGTTCAGTGTGGAAGAACTTGAATGGTCTCCACAGAGCTCAGACCTCAAAACCCATTTGACACCTTTAGGATAAACTGGAACCGAGATTGCAAGCCAGACCTTCTCATCCAACATTAGTGACTGCCCTCATAAATGCCTTACAGAATGAATGTGCAGGAATTCCCACAAAAACTCTAAAATCATGTGGAAAGCCTTCAAAGAAGAGTGGAAGCTGTTATGGCTGCAAATGGGGACCAGTTCCATTATAAAATCTATGTATTTGAATGCAATGTCCCTATTGGTGTGATGGTCAGGCATCCCAAACATTTGCCCATATAATATATTTTGTAAAATATTTACAGAAAAGCATTACCATCAGAATGGGAGACTAATGATTAAGGGTGCCACACTAAAGTCAAGCACTTGCAAAAGGGAGTATAAAAACTGTAGAATATTGGAACTCCCTGGAGCAATAAAGCCCCATTCAATACAATTAGGGTGAGTTAGAGTAGCGTTTGTAATACTATTCATGAAACATCTGAACCTAACATCACAATTGTTCTTGTGTATGAGGTCAATAATATCCTAACAGCAATGTTCCAGCATCTAGCATGTTACTCCAGCAAAGAAGGGACAAATTATTTAATAATATCCTGAATTCTAAATAGAACACTGAATAAGCAGATATCCACAACCCTGATTAAGAACCAAGATTCAAAAGGGGACCTCATCCTCCTCTGGGAGGCAACGAAAAGTATGTTAGGGGTTCAGGGTTCATACACAGTGTGGAAAAGTATAGGAAAATGTCATTTTATGATGTGAATAATTATGTAAGAAAAGAGAGAATGTAAAATATGTATTTCCAGATTTCTCCTCTAGTTTTTGTTCCAATCTATTAGAATAATGTAGGTAATGATCATCCAATATGTGCTTTGGCCACACAATTCTTTATTAGATTAAATAAATTTGCTGGTAATGGCATTTAATAAGATGTAAGCATTGCATGTACTTATTATACCAATAAGGACCAAACTGCAAATACATTTTTACAAACAAGGAATTTTGTTCATTTTAGTGCATTAATATTTATTTCCATTTATGTTATAAGGTACTTTCACAAGCAAAAACTCACTATTACACACTTTATAGATTTAGAGAGCAAGTGGGGTTTCAAGTTAAAAACAAATGGACTGAAGAGCGATGGTAGCCTTAAACATGTCTGGGGGTTAACTGATTTAAATGAGCTACAGTACCTAGCCCCAATCCTCTAGTAATTATTTGACAACATGATTACAACGTAGTCAGAATGCCTTCACATTCTGTAACCTCTTAATGCATACTGGGGTCGCTTATCCTGGGGTGTACAGACATGAAGCAGGGACTCACACTGGGCGGGGCGCCAGCCTACCATAGGGTGCACACACACCACACACAATCACTCCTATGGTCAATTTAGAATCCCTAATTCACCTGACACACTTGTTTTTGGACTGAGGGAGGAACTGGAGATCTCGGAGGAAACTCACGCCACCACGAGAACATGCAAACTCCAAACACATATAAGACCAGGACATGGATTAAAACACCCAACCCTGGAGGCATGAGACAACATTGCAACACAGCGCCACCGTGAGGACAACATGATGGATTAAAATCAATCATTAATTATGAAATTACGTATTTGTACTCAGATGTCAAAGATGATATGCAAAATCTGGTGCTGTCTGTGGCCAGTACAATAAGAGGCTGGCAGCATGGCCCACCCTCTTTCCAACTATCTAGTTTGATGCAAGCCAGCACAAATGTCCGCTAAGCTAGTTTACAGTGCTAGTTCATTACATTTGGCCAAACCTGTATTCACTTTGTGAATTCTATCTGGACAATAATATTAATTTGTTTGGGGGGTTTTGGTGAGAAAACATCCCAAATCTGATGTCATTTTTGATCATCTACAGAACAATATGGGAATTTTGTTTTAGAAACAGGTAATTGGGATGTTGGTTAGAAGAAGACAACCGTAAGAAAACAGGCTTAGATTATTCTTGAATCATCCATCTATATGTTTAGGAATTTGAGGCAAACATGCCGTTACACTATTCTTCAAAACCTAAACACACTGCAGTGTGAAATTTAATCTGTAAGATATCACAGTTCTTCATTTTCTGTTAACTAAAGAACAAAAATACATAATTAGCTGCTCTGTAAATTCGAGCTGTTACTTAGGAACCAGAGTTACAGTTAATGTGAAAAATCATGCTGTTATGGGTTGACTTAGGCTTCTTAGCTAATGAGATTGTGCCATCAGGACAACCTTTTGTATAATTTGCTGCGTGTTATGGTTATATTTATAGAATAAGATTCCTTTATTATCTTTGCACAGAGCTCAATGAGAGTTGTTGCAATCCTACAAAGTGCAAGAAATGAAATATAACACAGAAGCAGTGCAGCACAAAACCATGAAGTGTAAAGTGGCCCATTATAGCCACTTATGAACACAGCACAGTACCAACGGGGGCCAGTGTGTGTGGGGACGGTACCTGCTCAAGTGTACCTTAGTGGTGTCACTGGCAATCCTGGGGTTAAAATTAGTTCACCTAAACTGTTCCAGTGTATCAAAGAGGTAGCCCTTCATATGCCTCAGTACCCCTGAAGTAGCTCTCAGTTTCAAAAATCTAGGCCAAGATTGTCTTTATGGAGTTTGATTTGTGCACTGCGGCACAGTCGTGCTGTAATATAAAATGTTATTCTCAAACAGTCTTGGTATGCTGAAGCATTAAGATTGCTCTTCGCTGGAAGGGGCCCACCCGAACCCTGAAAACAGGTGTCTCCCAATACTTTTTCCGCACATAGCCCTAACCTCGGCCCCATCCAACACATTTGGGTCTTTCACCAGCTGGTTCAGCGGTCTCTGCATACACAACAACATATACTTGTTGTGTCATTAACTCGTTATTCGCTTGCTTTGAGGCTGTCATCGTAAATGTACATATACCGAGTAATTTACAATGTCGTAAAATGCGACTTTAGGAGAAAAGTGTCTATTTTTATACTTTCGCATTTACAGCAAAGTTTGCTCTTCAGCATTTGGAATCAAATCGACTTATCCGGGTACCGCCCGTATGCTTGTAAGTCCCGCCCCTACTTTGTGCGCATACTCCGTGTGTTCTTCCACATCCACTCCGCTGCCGCCGAATTTAAAGAGACAGGAGACGCTTAAAAAATACATTTATGAACTGTTTTTCTGTACACTTTTCGCTCTCATGTGGCTTTTTTCGTCTCCCGGAGCTTCACGCTACTTTTTGGGTTGATATATGTGGGCTTTAGAGACTGTGGTGGAGCGGAATTAGAGTTTGATACCAGCGGTCCGGTCTGTGTCTGCTGACCGGGGTTCGAGCCACTCTGCCCGGATTCAGCCGCCTCGGCGCTCCACCATCTGGAGCGCTGCACTAACGGAGTGCATTCACATTTTATTCTGGTATTGTTGCTTCACAAAAGTGCTTAATTCGCGGCAAACACGGAGGGTTGTAGACATCCGTTTTCGTGTGTGTGTGTGTAGCTGCTGGGGACGATGGCGAAAATCCAGGCTCACAGCACCACGAAGCAGATCAACCCCCTAAACCAGGACAAGGCCTTTCTGAGTGCTCAGAAACAGCAGCAGCAGCAGCAACAGCAACACTTTCAGAAACTAAAGGTAAGAAACAGAAACAAGAATACGGAAATAAACGAGAGTGCAGTGCCAGTTTACAAAAAAAAACACAGTATATACCTGAGAAGCTCTAGCTTTGGCTCTGAAATCTTTTCTCCATCACAGTCAGCAACTTCTGTTTTGTTAAGTTCTCCTTTCCTTTCAAAAGTCAATAAGCGTTACCAAATGTGAGTGCCACATTCATTTGACTTGTTGGACTCTGTAATATCTGCAACACACACTGTGTGTGTATTTTGTGCAGTCAGTGGCTGTGCTTTAGCTTAGCTTAGCTAACTCTTATTAGCTTCTCTTTGTTTTACCCTCCCAAACCTGTTCGCTATAGCAGCTGGAAAAAAGCAAAAATGACACAGCTTGAATTTAAAACGACTAAACTTAAACTTAGTTAAACTTAACTGCAGTTTTATTCCCCACCCTGCAGACTCTTCAGATTCTCAGTTAGCTGGTTAGCCTGTTAGCTGCAAACTGCTTTTGTGAGGATTGGTCTGACTGAAGCACAGTTTTCCTCTTTTCTTTGGACATGCATCTCCATTTTTTAGACTTACGATTATAGTATAGTGCTTATGAATAAAATGGAATGGGCAAAATATGCTGGGCACTAATGTTGTTTTTTTGTTTTACTGATCATCACTGCCAAATCTGGTGTTGTTTTACTGATAATTGCTTTATTTTTTATCTGCTAATCACTGTTATTGTGAGTCTTTTGTACAGTAAGGTAACAAAAGCCTTAGGTGGGATGGATTTACTTTCTCTGTCAGTCTTTGACACACTTGGCTGTAGCTCACTGCAGAATTTCTGCATAAGACAAAGCAGCTTCTCAGATATTCCCTGATGGTCTTCAGCTCTGAATTGTCTCTAATGTTGGATGCAGTGTTTACTCTTCGGAGACATTAGTGATGGCCATGCGTTAAGCATCACCCTGAACTAGTTATATCCAGTTAGGACTGGGAAATGCTCCTAAAATGTTTTAATTTTTCAACGGTACCATTGTGATTACGTTTTTCATGGGAACTGATGATATTTAAATTTGGTTGTTCCTTCTTATAAGTCTGGCAGTTTGTTTTTGTACTGCTTGTTTTGTATCCTCTAAAATACACGAAAAGGCAGCATATGGCCTAGAGAGGTTCCTGTGATCAGAAGGCCATGGGTTTGAATCCCATGATTGCTAGTAGGACCACCAAGGTATGCTTGACCCAAGGTGCTGTCCCCAAACACTGCTCCCTTGGCACTGTGTTGCTAGGAGCCTGTTTCTTTACTTTCTGTATGACTTAAATGCAAAGACAAATTTTTCACTTTGTGTCCTGTTGTGTGTTCACATGGGACTTTAAGGTACCGCTTTATTTACACAGTACTGTAAATATTTTTATACTCAGTGAAGACTCTAGTAAGTGAAGTTCAGCAGTATAAGTAACTGGTTAACTGTATTCTGTCTATGTTTACACTGCACAGTGGGTTTAGAATAAAACAATTTTACTTTGTTTACATAGTCTTGAGGTGTATATGTTGCTTCTTTCACACAGGTGGGCTGGAACACTATTTTGATGGGAAAGACCTTATTTCTTTTTTTTTTTTTCTACAGGTCGAAGATGCTTTGTCATATTTGGATCAAGTCAAAATACGGTTTGTTACTGAGCCTGGAATATACAACAAATTCCTGGACATCATGAAAGAATTTAAGTCTCAAAGGTACGTTCAAAGACCGCCATGTTGATGGGCAGCATTTGGCAGTTTAGTGCTTATATCGTAATTAAAATAATCAATAATCATCATGTATTGTGTTCTTTTTCCTGCAGTATTGACACTCCTGGTGTAATAAACCGTGTGTCCCAGTTATTCCATGGACATCCAGACCTAGTCTTGGGTTTTAATGCCTTCCTGCCTCCAGGATATCGAATTGAAATACCCAAGAATGGAATGGCCTTTCTACAATCTCCCTTCACTGCCCAGGTAAAAACTATAAAATGCTTTTGGACTTTAGTAATGCAGGACGTATTTACATTATTTTTAGTAGCATTGCACAGATCTTTTTTTCTCTAGTCTGATACATAAACAGAGCCATGCTGTGTTATGGTACTCAGATTGTATAGAGGCAAATCGCTTAAACGTTTATATAGAGCCGTGGATTAGGTACCATAGAGGGGGTGATGCATCAAAGAGTTTATTGAAATTTTGAAAGAAAATTTTTTTTTTTTAAATGGCATTGTTACAATTGTCTAATGACCACGACTAGGTAAAAGTATTAAATTTTAATGTCAGCCGTGCATTGGTGTATCAGTAATCACTATCAAATGAATAAGTTATAAAAAGCCTCAAGAGAAGTGAGCTACTACAGGCTGCCATTAATAAAAAACAAACAAAGACAAAACATGTACTAATGTTTGCCCATACTATATTGAATCACAGTCCCTGGTTTCATCATTATCAGCAGTAACGCATAGTTAATTAGCGGCCGTTGATTGAAACTTGATCTGATGAACCCTTCTGTATATTTGTCACTGGATGCCTGTGTATAAAGCATCCCTTTTTAATTTCCAGGAAACTGGTGTATTTAACTTAAAAGTCCCGTAATTGGTGGAATAACAAACATGTAAAATGTTACCAATCCTAACATTTAGCATGTTATAACAGGTAAAATAATTCTGAGCTTCATGTTACATTTGAGAAGCTTTTTTTACTCATAGTCACGTTCCTTTTCCTTCACCTTCCTTTTCACCATCGATTTTTCAAGGCTTGTACCAAGTTTTTAATGCCTTCAGCAAAAAATGTTTTGAAGTATGCAGCCACTGAGGCGCTACTGCTTTTTTTATTAATTACATTAACAAAATTCACTTAAAGCTACATTGAGCTCCAGAAAGTTGCAAATAAGATTGAGGAAAGCTCATATACATGCCCAATTAGCACTCTTTCCACTCTTCAGCAGTGCTGAAACTTTTGTCCCTTGTAATGATTGATAAAGATTTATAAAACAATGAAAAAACAGGGGCCACAGGGAGTTGGGCATTGCTATACACAGGAAGATAAAGTATTTGCCACATTTTCAAATAATGAAAAAGTAAAAAAACGTTTTTCTTTTTCTTTCTATAGAATGGAATTGTGATGATCAATATTTGGTATTTTATATTGACACCAACCTTTCTAATAGAATTGTAGTGATGAACCTCTTGTTGATGGTTTGTGGGATGTTGTGTCAGGTTTCTCCGGGCAAAGGGAAGAGTAACTCCAGCTGTGTGGGCAGTGTGTCGTCTTCGTCAGCGGCTGTGGTAGAGGTTAGTTCGGCTCAGAGTGAACCTGTAGCGTCTCCTCAGAGCACCTCACCCTCGCATCCCCTGGAATCTTCACCAAGACTGGCGCTGCCCCTGCCCAGCCAATCACAACCTGCCACATCATCTGTGTCTCCACCTACTTCCGAACCAAGTCCTGTGGAGTTTGATAGTGCCATTAGTTATGTAAACAAGATCAAGAGCCGCTTCCTGGACCACCCTGAGATCTACAGGTCGTTTCTGGAAATATTGCATACTTATCAGGTAAGACCCCAGGTTTTTATTTAAAAACTGGTTTGTCAGATAGTATGTCATGTTTGAATTACATTTTTTATGATGGTCCTGTGTTTAAAGTAGAGGTGATACAATTTATTGTTGAATCTTCTGATTCTGATGACTTTATATTGATAGGTTGAACCTTTGCAATAATGTTTGTGTTTAATTTGACTGTTATTTAGCTAGCTAATAAGAAACTATCGCTCCGTATTCATACCCATTGATTTAATTCAGTATGATGGAAGTGGTTATGTAAACCCTGTAATTGGCAGTAGCCACAGCATTTATTCCTTTATTTAGTAGTTAAACAATCAAAGATACATTACCCTTACACTAAATGTAATTTGTCAGATTTTGTGGGCCATTTATGGATAGACATATGGAGCGATATAAAAAATGTTCATGAAGGTTGTACAGGGGGTCCTCAGGTTACAACAGTCTCAACATTTGACGTTGCGAGTTTACGCTGCTCACTCCCACTTCCACACCCACTCGGTTTACACTGTAAGCCTCATACTTCTGGACTACCTGTGCAAACTACTTTGGTTGGGCAGCTGAAGAACCCATCCAAACCTGTATTTCAATCTGACAAATGACCACATTGAACAATTTTTAAATAAATTACAATTCTTTTTCCCCATAATTTTAGTTTTTAACAGCTTATCAAGGAGATCAGTTCATATTTGTGATATTGTTTGTGATTTCTTTGTCAGAAGGAGCAGTTGGAGCTGAAGGAGAATAGGAACAGAAGTAGTTCAGGAATGACTGAGGATGAAGTTTTCTCCAAAGTGGCGAGCCTGTTCAAAGGTCAGGAGGACCTGCTTGCTGAGTTTGGACAGTTCCTGCCTGATGCAAAACGATCACTGGTTAGAAAAGTTTTTCTTGCTGTTTTAACCCCTTTATTCACCAAAGATTAAACGTTAATCGATAAGTTGTTTAGATCTTGCCAGTATATTTTCCATTATTTTAGTGAGTTGAAATATTGCGATATGTGACAAAATCAGTATTTTGTTGCACTGTGATTCAATATAAGCTTCAATCAATAGTTTGATAAGGTTTTGTCATTATTTTTGCAAAAAAGTTACATACCAAGTAGATACTTTGAACATGAAACTGACTGTTAGATTATCATACACACAGTACCAGCACACAGCTATTTAATACAACCTAAAACTTCTACAGAGAGACCATACCAAAGGTGTATTGAAACAGAACGCTAAATATATATGTAAACGCTGTTTTGAAACTGAAAGTTCTGTTCAGTTCATACATGTGTGTAATTTCCTGTGCTGACTGGCAGTTTACGGGGGGCTCGCTGACGGGAAAAGAGCATGTGAAGAAGCCAGACGAGGAGGATCTAAGCAAACAAAGCAAGAAACGGCCTCGACCCGTCCTTCTGCCGCACATGACCCCGCTGCTAAAGGTCAGACTGCATTTCTTTCTCAAAATCTCTGAACCACGCATTCTCATCATGGCACACCCAACACACCTGAAATAAACTATTAACTGATGCTGTACATCTGTGTTTGAATTTGAAGGTACAGGAGTTTGACCGTTTTTGATTCTAGAAAATTATTTTGATGCTTTAGTTTACAACACCCCCCCAGTTTTCAGATTATAGATTCATAATTAATAAAAGACATCAGACTACTTGTTATTGTTGTTTATATATGAAGAAATACCACAACAAAGAATAAAAAAACCTGAAATATTGCATGTTAATGGCTAGGCCTCATCTTTTGCACTGAAATATGCCTATGCATACTATAATATTTTGTTGAAATTATACAGGCCAGGCCTGATATTTTTTTTGCCATTTCTATTTTTATTTTAACGTGAACATACTAAGAACATACGTATAGTTGTAAAATGCCTGGTCCTCTGGAC
>JBBKCR010000016.1:15195676-15209632 GCA_037577295.1 Ladigesia roloffi
TTTACACCTGTCCCACACTGTCCCACTTAAACTTGGTACTTGTCCCACATTTTGTCTGTCTGGGGGTGGTCACCCTACCCCCCCTCCACACACACACACACACACACACACAGCCCCCACCCCCACCCCTTAAAAATATTTTTAAAATAACTACCCCATGACGTTTATGCGCTTTAAATGTTTCGCATAATTGTATTACTTCTATGTTGATATCTTTACACTTTTAATTGTAAGGGTGGGCTCAGGACCTAGTGAAGAAACAATCCTATACACATTAATCAGTTCAAAGACATACGACTGAGGTGTGCAATGCATGCCTTTGTTTTAAGCATTTCTGCTTTCCCACACAGAAAAAGATGAAGTTTTCATGTTCCAAAGACCAGTCATTTGCCTCAGTTGGAAAGCATGGAGTTCTTAGGGAGTTTACTTTCTTTGATAAGGTAAGGCGCCCCACTCTCTTACTGATCTGTTTCTATTAGTTTTTGCTACAGTTAATTGTTTAGTTGTTCCATGTTTTGTTTTTGTGTATTCCAAAGTTTCAATACATCCCTGTGCACCTGACTTATAACACAATCAACTGGGGAATAAAGTGTTTGTCAGGTTCTTCCACAGGGTAGCAGCAATCTCCGCAACACTGGCAGTGGTAATTTCCAATCATAGGAGCAGTTAAATGAGCCATATTTAAACCAAACGGGGGAAATTGTGCTTGCTTGCGGTGCATGTTGATCAGTGTGGCCCTTTATAGCAGCGGGGTAATCAACAGTCAATCAACAGTCATTCATGTATGCAAAAAGCTCCCACAGAGTTTTTAAACTTGTGATTTCTGTGATAAAGATAGAGCATTTAAGAAACACTCCACTCTGTCAATGTATTTGATATTACATTAATAATAATCTGTTTAGTTATTGAAGCTGATCATAATTTGAGTGGTAGCAGCCATGGGTGAGTAAAACACTTGCCTGGGGCACAAAGTTGCAGGTTCAAACCTCACTTTCTTACTTTCTGTCATTGTGCCCTTGAGCAAGACACTCAATTGCTCCAGGGGGACTATCCCTGTATTTAATGATTAATTCGCAGTGTACAGGTGTGCCTGCCAAATGCCATAAATGAAAATGATCATATTTCCTTTTTTTTTTTACATTGTCAGTTTCCCCCCTCATTTGTATCTCACAATAACATAATGAGTTGAGTGCATGTTCATCAGTTGAGTGGAGGTAATACATGCAAAAAAATCAAGCAGAAAATTATTCAGACATTTATCATAATGTGAAATGGATATCTCAAAACAAAAAGGTTCTTATTCCTTTAGAGGCCAGTGCTGAGTACTATTTGTTTATTTAAGCTTGAGCTGTGCCTGACAGTGGAACACTGCCAAAAGCTCGGCAACAAGAAAGCTAGTTGGGCAGTACGATCATGTTGGGCTTTTGCTTTTATTTAATTTTATTTGAATTAACTTGAACGACTTACAGTCTTAAACATGGGCCCTATGGGCTCTATTATATGTCCTTTCTCTCCCACACCTCTGATTAGTATGGGTGTCTGTTAGCTAACAGCAGAATTAGCCATTAGTGTTCTCCTCCAAGCATGTTGAACTGTTCAGTGAAATTGTGCTAGCCACAGTTTGGGGAAAAAAGCTGTTGCTGACTGAAGAACATGCTTGCCTTAACTCTCATGACTTAATTTGGGAGAATATTAGAGAAACAATCAGAAAACAAGACCGATAAATTGTTAATTGCATTTATTTGTCATTAGTTAAAAGTGAACACAACTAACCTACATGTCATTCCAGTGTTTCAGGTGGTAAGACACACTAACAATTCAGTGGTTAAATATTTTCCTCCCCAATAGCCCTATCACTGATCTATTTCAGTTCTTTTCTGAAGCTCAGTTTTTGTCTTTTTTTCCCAGGTTCGTCGCCTGTTTAAGAGCCAGGAGGTGTACGAGAACTTTCTACGCTGTATTGCCCTTTTTAACCAGGAGGTGGTGTCGGGAGCTGAGCTTCTTCAACTCGTAACTCCTTTTTTAGGGTAAAACTGCCAGGTTTTTTATTTACCTCATTTATTGCACCATTTACTTACTAAATGCAACTAAATCATTTTGTGTCCAATAGCTCAAATCAGTATGATGAGCAATAATGCCACAAAATATTTTTTTATTTATGTAAAGTGTTACAAATGTGCTTTTTGATGATCGCAAAACAGAATCTATGTAATTGTTTTGATTACTTTATATCTTTTATAGGCAATTTGGATAGTGAACTCTTTTAAAAGACAGTGTGCTAAATGCCTAAACCGCACAGACACTACTACAGATTACTAAATGAGATGTTAAATCTCTAAAGCGGTGTAAAACTGGGTAACCTCTTATGCTAGCTGTATGTAAAACAACAAATGTTAGACTGTGTGCTTTTTGCGTTATTTTCTTGTTGTAGTTTGTATAGCCAGAATGGTTAGAATGCTCATCCTTAAAGAGGTTTAAGTTTCTTCCTCTTATAATTCATTTTTGTTATTTTTCACACCCTACAGGAAGTTTCCAGAGCTATACACCCAGTTTAAGTCCTTTTTGGGGGAGAAGGAGCTGTCGCATTGTGTTTCTGGCCTGTCGGACCGCTACATGGAGGGCGGAGGCAGGGAAGTGGATTATGCTTCCTGTAAAAGACTCGGCTCCAGCTATAGAGCGCTGCCAAAAACCTACCAGCAGCCCAAATGCAGTGGCCGAACCGCTCTTTGCAAGGAGGTACGTGGTTATCTGCAGCACACTTGCACTCCTTCACCTGATCAATGGTGCCTAGGCTGTATCCGAACTGATATGAAAATTTAGTTCCTTCATTCATTTTTTACTTTTCTTCTTGTCCATGGTTCTGAATATACTGGCAGATCTGATTAGCACGTGGAGACACATGGTTTCCAGATCAGGTCAAATTAAGGACAAACGCAAGGGAAAGGACACTTCTGTAAATTCTTAGGACATGGTCCTACTCTTGAGCTAACAACACTTTTCAGTTACAAATTTGTGATCCTGCATTTCGCAGTCACTTCTTTTGACAGGTGAGTGGCACCATTCCTGAGAAACTCTACTGAATTGGCTTAACTTTTTTACTTGGCAGATTAGAGGGTATAGGGGAGCTAGAAATGTTGCAAAGAATTGATTGGTCAAATAAAATTGGGCTCTCAGGTGGGACTGCTTTTCCCCCCCAAAAAAAGAAAAATAACATACTACTGACAAAGTTCGGAGTCTCTGTTCCATATCAAACATTGCCTTTTTCTAAGCCTGTATCTGCCTGCAGGTTTTGAATGACACTTGGGTGTCGTTTCCATCCTGGTCTGAGGATTCCACTTTTGTGAGCTCTAAGAAAACGCCTTACGAAGAGCAGCTCCATCGCTGTGAGGACGAGAGGTTTGAGGTGAGGCTGTTAGACAACCCTTAAAACAAACAATGCTCCGAGTTTTTTCAGAGTTGTAAATTAGAAATATTGAAAGAATTAAATATAGTTGGCAAAACTCAATATATCAAATGTGTTTCATAGTACCTTCGATTCTTTTATTTTTATAGAGCATTAAACTCCATAAATATTGCTATACAGCTTTTTAATTCACATTTTTTATCCCGTAGTTGGACGTTGTTCTGGAGACGAACTTGGCGACCATCCGAGTTTTGGAAAGCGTTCAGAAAAAGCTGTCGCGCCTTTCACCGGAGGATCAGGACCGTTTCAGATTGGACGACTGCCTGGGTGGCACCTCAGAGGTCATCCAGCGGCGAGCTGTGTATCGCATTTATGGGGATAAAGCACCTGAAATAATCGAGGGACTAAAGAGGAACCCGGCTACTGCTGTACCTGTAGTATTAAAGAGGCAAGTTATCTATTCGTTTTTCATTAAATGATTCTGTTTTTATTCACTGGTGGTCTATCTGTTTATCTACACTTACAAACACAATCAGTGGTAGCTGTTGCTTATTATATTTCTTAATCTCATTTATATAATTGTTGCTTATTTTTATAAGCACTTTTTAGTGCAGAAGATAAAAAAGTTAGTTGACAAATATTTAGTTGATAACATATTAGTTAATTGATACATATTTTAAAAAATCATTTATCGGTTTAAATTTATTTTGTTGTTTCATCGTCTGTTGACTGTTGAAGCACTAGCCTAGTTGCGATGCTGGCTGATTAGATTCTTGTTATTAAGTACCTCTCTTTTCACAGACAAAATCACTAACCAAAAAAGTCCTAGAGCCGAGCCTTGGATTGCTTACACATTGCTTTCATTTTTTAAAGAAAAAAAAATGTCTGGCTGCAGTCAGATAGTTCATATCTGCTTGGATACCAGTCTCATGCTTGGTATCTCATTATTTCTTGTATTATTTCTCATGGTTTTTCATTGCACTGAGAACCTTCATGAATGCTAATGGGTGGGTGGTATGTGATTGTGGTATTTTTGGTGATGCTGACATTTGCGTTGATGTTTTGTCTCTTTCAGGTTAAAAGCAAAAGAGGAGGAGTGGAGAGAGGCACAGCAGGGTTTTAATAAAATCTGGCGGGAGCAGTATGAGAAAGCTTACCTCAAATCCCTGGACCACCAAGGGGTCAACTTCAAACAGAATGATATGAAAGCCCTGAGGTCCAAGAGTCTACTCAACGAGATTGAGAGCATTTATGATGAGGTAAAACACATCTGGCCGGTCTGGGGATTTTTGCACTGACACTGTATGAGGCAGTAAAACATAAACAGGTCCTAAATTATATTATAGTACATTTCCTTGTGGATGTTCAGACTGATCTGAGAGACTCAAGGACAAATTTTAGGGCTGCAAATGTAAGTCAGCAATGCCTGTTCATTATTATCCATGTGGTCTTTATACAATACCAAAATGTAGGGAGCGAAATATATCTATCTATATCGGCTCCCCATTCATATGATCCTGATTATTTGCAATAAAGTGAAAGGGAAAGCCATTTTGCTCCATATACCTGTAGTGTATAGGAATCTATCATAATGACAGCTTAGGTCACGTGAACCTTTTTATAAATGTTTGTCAAAGCCCTATGTTTGTTTAATGTGTGTGTGTCATCCCAGCGTCAGGAGCAGAGCACTGAGGAAGGTGGAGTGGGTCAGCAGGGACGTGAGGGGGGAGGGGCCATAAGTGAGCCCCACCTTGTCTTTACTTACGAGGATAAACAGATCCTGGAAGACGCTGCTTCACTAATCATTTACCACGTCAAACGCCAGCCCACCATACACAAGGATGACAAGGACCACATCAAACGCATAGTCCAGCACTTTGTCCCCGATCTGTTCTTTTCCCGCCGTGGTGAGCTGAGTGAGACAGAAGACTGGACAGATGAAGAGGCAGAGGCAGAAGAAGGAGTTGGGGATTCGGGAGGAGGAGGAGGAGGAGGAGGTAGGGCTACAAAAATATTGTAGTGTCACACAGTTTCATTTGAATGATTTTACTACAATTGTGCAGCTGCCTCTGAGAAAAGTAGTCTTTCTACCGTATAGAGTTGTGGGTGTGGTGTTGGTTGTTGCTACACCACATCAGTGGGAGAGATAGGAAGATGCTTTGGGCTAGTGTTATTTCCACTTCTGCAAAGATTTGCAACTCCATATTACAGTTTCTAGACTTAAAAGATGGAGTTTTCAGAATGGCAAACAGTGTAGAAACAGTTTATTTCTTCTAGGGGCCAAAGCATAATTAATTTATCTGTTATTTGTTAAAAATGACCAGACACTGAACCTTCCTTAAGAAAATGCTAATTAATCGTTCCATATAAATGCACCCTGTGTTCAAAAATCTTCACCAGTCATGAATATGGCGTTAATTATCCTGTGCTGCCTATTAATTAGGGGTGCTATAAATGGAAAACGTTTCTCAGTGCCGATCATGCTGTATCTTTGAGATGAACCTGCGCATGCGGTTTAATATTTTCGAGCCAATTTATTTCACCTTCCAATCATATGAGATGAACCCAGCTTTAACTAACGTTACAAGCCTATCAGAAACAGAGAAGGGCGGGTCCTTGCAACACGGTATGATTGACACCCATACGTCAATGTCACGTTAACGTTGTCGGAGAATAAAAATGGAGCACTTTAAGCTCTTGTTACTTTATTTTTGTTATTATTGTCAAAAAAAATTCAGGCTCAGGATTTTTTTTTACATTAACCCCTGCAAATATATTTATCAACCAAAGTACAACTGGTGGTTGGCAGATGTATTTGTTGACCTTTGGCTTGGGGATCAGCAAAACAAATAATTTTTTTTTGGCTACAGCACAGGGCATAATCCACCCAACCTATCTCCAACATCTGCCATCAGTTTGGGTCCAAGCTTGTAAGATTTGTTCAGAGTAGCAAACTGTAGTGAGTATGAATTAGCATTAGAAAGATGCAAAAACGATAACCATAATTATTACTTTATCACACCTGTCTAAATATTTTGATGAATTATAAGGAATTATATGTCAAATTATCCACAGCATATTTGAAGTTTTTAATTAATGTTTCAAACCATTTGGCTAGCTAATTAGCTACAATTCATCTGCTTTATCCCCACTTCATACACATGTACAGGTTCTGGTTCTGTATTTTTAGGAAGTGATTGTTGTACAAACTTAGCATGATGCACCACTTTTAAAAGTCAAATCCAAGATTTCCAATATCAACTTGGGGTTTTATTGTCTCATATCAGACAGTTAGCTAACAGAAAATATTATATATGGTCATTATAGGCTAAAAGGCATGACATTTACATTGGGATGTTTATCTATTTCTTTATGACGTGCCAAGCCTGTAAACTAGCAGCGAGCAGTCAAATAGTTTACCTCCTCAACAACTTTTTGGTTAATGCTGAACCCTATGATTTACTGTATTCCCTGTAAAGCCTTAAAATGGTGTATCAGACCTCATTGACAGTTGTTCTGTCTCAGACTGATGTAGAAGCCATCATGTATTTTTAGACTTGCTGTATTTAGCTGTAGAAGAAGAAAATTAAAAATGATGATATTGCTTTTATTATCCAGGCCTAGGAGGAGTGTCAGCAGGAAGCCAGCAGCAACTGAACGGCGAGGCTAGAAGGAGGCGCTGTAATTCTACGGATGTGTCCTGCGTTCCAAACCCTCAGGAAGAGCGAACGGAAGAGCAGGAGCTGCAGAAAGAGATGGACGGAGTATATAATCTCTTTTTTGTTAATAATAATTGGTACTTCTTTCTGCGGCTGCACCAAACACTGTGCTCACGACTGCTGAGAGTTTACCGGCAGGCAGAGCAGCAACTGCTGGGGCATCGAGCCGAACAGAGTGCAGAGCGCCTCCTGGTGGCTGAGGGACGCAGAGACAAGGCTACAGACCTGGCCATGGAGCTACGTCTTAAACAGCCCAGTAAGAATACACACACACAGACAACAAATACTTTTTGAGGTTCAAAACATATTTCAGATGCCAGCAGACTGCATCAGTTTTGCCTACGTCTGATTATCTAGCGTTCGTAGCTAAAGTATAGGTGAAACCTGGTCAAGTTAAAAAATAAAAAGCAACTATAACAAAACAGACTATTCCATGTGAAGTCATCCACGAATAATCAGTTATTGAACCTAAATATGGTCTAAAAATGTCTGACACATCGGAGCTTGTTTTGATTTTTGGCCAAACCTTAATCAAAACACCTATAAGTACACTTCAAGACACGAGAGCTAAAGTGTGTTATATCAAACATGCATCACTTTTTGTTGTGGTTTATTGAAAAATGATCAACCTGTGTATGAAGCTACAATATCAATCATCCTGAAACATAAATGGCTTGTTAAGAGCCAGTGAGTTTACACACCACATAAGAATCCATGCACTGAATGAAGAAAATCTAAACAAGTGCTGGTTTAAATCCACGCTGGATAAGGATTATATTTATTTATTTATTTTAAACACAATTAAGCCCCCAAACTCTGGTCTTATAGAGACCACAGAATCAAATTTTTTTTGTGGAAATGTGTCTTGTTCCATCTGTAACAAGCAGTTCCTTCTTTTTTGGTGCCAAAAAAACAGAATTTCAGCCCCTGCAATATCATATATATATATTTTATCCCCCACACTTTCTGAAGTGTATTACAGTGAGTCAGAATGACAAACACTACAGAGCATTATGCGCTCTCTTGTCTTAAAATATTGTCCTTGTATGTTCAGGTGAAGTGGAGCTGGAGGAGTACTACCCTGCATTTTTGGACATGGTGCGCAGTCTGCTCGATGGTAATCTGGAGTCCACGCAATACGAAGACACCCTGCGTGAAATGTTCACCATACATGCGTACATTGGCTTTACCGTAGACAAACTCATCCAGAACATAGTAAGACAGGTGAGTGTCATGTTTGCAGCTGTCATATATAATTATATTATTTGAATTCAGAATAGTGGATTATAGCATTATAGATGTTTTAAAGCACAAAAACGTATTAATGATGCCTAACGCTAGTAATACTGGAAAATATTCAGTATCTTGTAATGACACTGATGATATAAAAACTAATTAATAAATAAAATCTAAATAATGTTTAAATACATATAATAAAATGACAACTGCCATTGAATTTACAAAAATTCAACTAATGTGGATTTGTTCACAAGCAGTAAGAATTCAGTAAGAAGAAAAGGAAGCACAGCTTAGACTCTGAATAAGAGGCCATTCTGCTGGAGCAGGCATCACCTAATGGCGGACCGCGGTCCGGATCTGGACAGAGTGAATGTTCTGTCCGGACCCGTGACCAGACTGGTAAATTCACGAGACCGTTTTTAATGGAACGTTTTTTTTGGACGGTCGTGGCTATTGACAGCGGGTGCTGCTACTCCAGTTAATACAACAACAGCTTCACTCGTTAGTTTACTAGTGATGGAAAGTTTGGCTTATTTAAGAGAGCCGTTTCTTCTGGCACGGCTCCCAAAGAGGAGCAGGTGTTGTGCAAAAAAGTGATCATCTGCCAGAAATTAATTGCCGTCCGCGGGAGCGCGTTCAGCTGCTTAAAGCTGTAGCGCCTAGATTAACTTGCTTGATATCATCCAGGTGGGTTATATTTGACACATTATACTGCTAACATACCCTTGTAACTGCAAAAATTCTGGAAAAGGAACATTAAAAATGATAATATGTGGTTTTCAAGCTGCCAAAAAGTGATTACAGTCACTTGTTATGAGCTGCAATCACTTTTTGGCAGCTTAAAAACTCCATGTTGTTACGACGGGTGCCCGCTAGGGGTCGCCACTGGGACCTTTAATTTACAGTTAAAGTTTTGTGTGTTTGTCCTCCTGTTACACCAGGGACTCATTAGGGTGATCAGGAGGCAGTGGGCCTGAGTTGGGATTGAGTGTTTGTTTTGTGGGGTTGGACATATAAGGGGTTGTGATTATGTTTTGGGTTGCGAGTTATTGAAGTCACTGAACTTTCCTTTGTGTTGTACTGTTTTGGGCCAAAGTGCCTATTGATTTGCTTTCGTTTTGGATAAATAAAGTGAGACCAGAATGAAGGAACTGGAAAGTGCCTCCTATCTGTGGGAAGAGGGGGGCAGACATGACAGAATAAAAAAAAAAAGTCGAAGGGGCCGCCCAAAACACCTACGGGGCACGCTCTCGCCGAAACCCCGCTGCCGATGCAGTGGGAGAAGCAGCTGGAGGAGGAAAGGAGACTCCGGGACCAGTACCAGGGTCTGGTGGACCAGCTACGATGACGCTCCCGAGCTCCACGCAATTGACGCTCCGAAGCCTCGTGTAGACTTCGCTCCCGAGCTCCGCGCCAACGACGCTCTCGAGCTCCATGCTTTCGACGTTCCCGAGCCTCGCGCCGGCTTCGTTCCCAAGCTTCGAGCCGACGATACTCCCAAGCCTCGTGCTGACTCACTCCCGAGCTCCAAGCGGACAACGCTCCTGAGCCTCGCGCTGGCTTCGCTCCCGTGCTGCGAGCTGACAGATCTACTGGGGCCTATAGGTCAGATGGGGGGGTTAGTGCAGCCATTGACACCCCTTTGGGTCTCGCTAGCCCAGCCTGCTCCTAGAGCACCCCAGGCCGACCGCAGCTCGTCGACCACGCCTGGATGGAGAATGGCAGTCGTCGGAGCGGAGAATGGGGAGGCCTTCTTTGTTTGGCGGTTCTTCCGCCTTTTGGCAGAGGGAGAGAGACGCCGTACCTCTGGAAGATCCTTGTCCACCGACTCGCTCAGTAGGGTCTCCCACGGCAATTCCCAGGGCTTCCGATCTCCCCGGACAAGGGAGAACTCCTCCTCGGAGTCCTCCTCTCTGTACTCCCTCCTCCAGGCTTCAGAAAGCTCATGCCGAGCATGACCTCCGTCTCCGGGCTCTTCTTTGGAGTCCGCGAGTGAGTACGCCGCTGCCCAGGCGTTGAGAGCAGCCTCATACGAGGCTGGCTTTAGGTGATCTCGCCATCTGTCACGAACGCCGGTTTTACCCGGTGTTTGTGATTTACCTCGGGGAGCCTCAGGCAGGAAACGGAGGACGAGGAGACGGGAATCCATGAAAACGAGGAATTTATTGAATAAACCAAAACGGAAAAACACAACAGAAAATCACGGCACGGTGGCCGGCAAGACTAAACAGGAAACACGGTGAAAAACGGGGACAGACACAGGCAACATGAGGCGATGGCAAGATGGTGAAACACTGGGGTAAACTGACTTAAATACTAAACCAATGAGCAACAACTCAAAACAGGTGAGGGCACGAGAGACAGGTGGAACTGATAATCACTGGTGCAGGGAGAGAGACGGACACAGGCACAAGCAAACCAAAACAGAAGGTATCAAAATAAAAGTCCTTTAAACTATAACACCAGAAACATGAACAGAAAACCGAAAAATCCAAAACAAAAGCAACGGCAAAAATAGCCACTGACCAACCGTTACAGCCTGGGACTCCTTCTATTAATGGTAAAAGAGTTAGCTGTGCACTTAGTTCATTTTCTGCACTGGAAATGAACAATACATTTTAAATAAACTATATGAAAATGTGGACATAGGAGAAGGCTATAAGACACAAGATGGACTTCAGTTCGGACCCTCTACTGGGCCGAAATGTAATAACTGGACCTCGATGACTTTTAATTGAATACCCCTGCTTTAGATGATGACACATCCTACACTCTCAGGTCTCCCTCTTTGCCTCACAACAATGGGCACTAAATTATATCCTAAATTCGGTATTAAATTCAGAACACGCTCCCTCTCTGTCCTCTCTCTCTGCCTCCTCCAAGAGGTGCACTCACTCACTCGGACCTGTGCTCTCTTAAAGCCCCTTCAATACCCCAGGGGAGGACGCTGGTGTGCTGTGTCGCCGCTTTGCCTGCCTAGATTCCTTGATATCTGGATTTTTTTATTTTTAAACTGATGGAAGTTTTCTCTTTTTAAACTGATGCATCCTTCGTTTTGCCTACCGTTAGTAGAGGCACTCTCTAGCTTCCTTACCTGGCCTCCAACTGAGCTACTTTGAATTGAGCATGGCGGTCGTGTATTCTGCTACACAGCTCTTGAAGCTTAATACACACACTCATCCAGCATGTATATCTGCCATCAAGAAAATCAGACTTCTACATTGCCCCCGTTACATCCATAGGAGATCCCGGGGAATGTTTGTTTATCAACATCACTACATCCATGACCATGTGTCCCATGGGAAATTCCAAGATGGCGCTGGTGTGGCTGGCTCGCCGCTTGGCTCTGCACTTTTTAGTCTCTTTTATGTTTTTAACTGGTTTTATGAGGACCATAATCTGCATTTGTGTATGAATGCTCAGAATTACTGTTTAATTAACTGATTAATTAATTATGGATACTTATGCAGTTGGCAACAGTAGAGAACCAAATGGCCCGCGTGCCCATTACTTGGCGGATGTGCCAGAGTACCTGCGCCGGATCGAAGCTCTGCCAGCAAAGAAGCGGCGATGCAGTGGGGCTCACCAACAAACATTCCGCGGGATCTTCAGGCCTGCTTTAACCGCTATGCTTCCCAACGCATCGTAGTTCCAAGGCATGCGTGGTTGATCCTGTTGCACGGCGAGGCGGTATGCCTGACTTCCACCCTCACTGTACACGTCCAGGCGGTGCCAGCTGCAGCAATCTGAAGCCGCTGGCTCTGTGTATTTCTGGAGCGGAGTACTACTTGTACCTAAAATGCGCGCTCATAAATGCCAGATCTGTGGCGAACAATACTTTTATTCTTCAGGATTATTTCACAGAGCAGAGCTTGGACTTGCTTTATCACGGAAACATGGATTAATGCGGGTGAGTCCAGGACCTATTCGGAACTCTTGCCTCCCTCTTGCACTTTCATAAACAGACCGAGAGCTACCGGTCGGGGAGGAGGAGAATCTACTTACTGTGTGTTTTCAACTGCTCCCTGAAATGACTTTTTTGTCGTTTGAACTGAGTTATTTCATGTTACGATGAAAGGAACCGGCACTGGTCTACAGACCTCCCAGGTATAATAAGGACTTTTTTAAAGAGTTATCTGACTTCATTGCTGCTGCGCTTACACATTACGACAGGTTTTAAATAGCCAGTTAGTTCAACGTACATGTCAGCTGTCCCTCTAAACCCATGACCAGGGAGTTTTTAGAAGTGATTGAAGGTTTTAACCTGAAACAACATGTAACAGGGGTTACTCAAGTTCATGGCCATACGCTCGATCTTGTTTCATCATATAATTTGTGTTGAAAATCTATCAGTCAGCGATGCTGTTGTCTCGGATCACTGCCCTGTTGTGTTCAATGTGAACTTGAACAATTATGTGAACCAGTGTACTCCTGCGCATCTACGCCGCTCTCTTAAGCGCGATACAGCCGCTCGCTTTTCATGTATGTTCTGGACACAGAGGGACTTATGGATCAGTGTAATTCGACATGTTGCAAATTATTGGACTGTATCGCTCCTCGTAAAATTGTACGCCCTCGTGCCAAACTAGAACCATGGTTAAATTACGTAACGCGTGAAGCCAGGCGCGTGTGTAAAAGGGCTGAGCGCAAGTGGAAGTCAGATGGGCTTCAAGTGTCATATCAACTCTTAATGGAGGTTGGAATATTTATCAGAAAACTGTGAGAGTGGAAAAAAACAAGTATCTCTCTGATGTGGTGTCTAAAAATGTGTGTAAACCCCATGTTCTTTTTAAAGTCATAGGCTCTGTTCTTAAACCTGTCCATGCTGAGGTTGAAGTGTCCTCTGGGGACTGTGACACTTTTCTCCATTTTGTTACCAAAAGAGTTGCCAAGATTAGGTTTAATATTGCTACTTTTTTATCCAATCCTTTCCATGATACGGTCTGCTCTTTTACTTATAACAATTTTGAGCGAGTATCTTTTGAAGGTCTCTCTGACATGGTCAGTAAACTTAAACTTTCATTTTGTCCAACTGACCCTGTCCCTCCACACTTTTTCAAGGATGTGTGGGCAACCATAGGGCCTACTGTTTTGAAAATTATTAACAGTAGTCTTGTCTCTGGTGTGGTGCCTCTCTTTTGCAAAAAGTTGAAAAACAAATTGAACCTTTATTGAAAAAAACAGGCACATACACTTCAGAGACAACAAACTATAGAACTATCTCCAACCTTCCCCTAATGGTGATAATTTTGGAAAAATCTGATCTAGAGCAGTGACAGTCTTTTTTAGAGGCGCAGTCTATTTTTGATGTCTTCCAATCAGGCTACAAAGCCTTTCACAGCACTGAGTCTGCACAAGGTTTTTAATCACCTGTTTTTAGTAACAGATTCTTGCGATTCTGCCATTTTAATGCTTCTAGACTTGACAGATGCTTTTGACACAGTGGACCACACAACTCTTTTAAATCACTTGGAAAACTGTGTAGATGTCAGGGGGAAAGTTTTGAAATGGTTTAGGTTAGGGATGAGCCGGATACTCGGCTGAAACGAGTATCCGGTACGGATAAAGCACTTTTGACGAGTACGATTATCATAC
>JBBKCR010000016.1:15209732-15234742 GCA_037577295.1 Ladigesia roloffi
TTTTCTTGTTTAGGACAACCCATTTGAACTATGCACCAGGCGTGACGTTCATTTTTCCTGATGCCATTATAGCGCTTTGTGCTGGCCCCTCCCCCAAAGACAACTGCACTTCTGACTTCTTATATCTTATGCTCAGCAGGAATGTGTCTTCTTTGATTTTCAGTACAGTGATTCAGTATATCTCAGTAATAACAAGTGTGATTATGTGTGATTATTTACGGTTACAGTGTAATCCAAGTGACCCGAAGCGTCATTTTTTAATGGCACCCATGTTGTTAATAAGTCCACACAGCCTGCTGCCTCTACAGAACAGTCGCAGAGCCTTTCAGCAGAAACCAGAGAAATAAGCAATGAAAAAACACCAGTGAATAAACGTGTGCCATTCAGTTAATAAGTACTGTCCAGCTGTGTACCTGTTTTCTAGTAGGTATTTAATCACTGCTCAGACAGAAAACGGAATGCACTGAAAGAAACAAAGGTAACATTTTTTATGATTGGCCGTTCTGTTAGAAAATGTAAAATAACTGATTTGACTATTGATAAAAAGTGGTAAGTTCTAGTCTAAATCTGTACCACTCTATGCAGCAACCCATGTAACACTGTATGTGTTGCTCAGGTCAAACAGAGGGAGTGAGTGTGAAACAGGCAGAGGGACTTCTTTTTAGCCAGAACTATGTATGCATTTCTTCAACTACACCGCTACTGTTGTTGTGGTATGAGATTTTACAGGAAGTCTAATAGTAATTTATAGATATTATAGAAAACATTTTTTATAGAAAAAATTGTTACGGGATTACAGGCTATAGGCTATTTATTTTTTGCTGACAACCTTAGCATCACTGTATGTGCCTCAAACATCCTCACCATCTGAATTTTACACCAGCGCTGTTCAACTACATGAAAGGCATGAGGGGGTGCACTTCTCCTTTAGTGCCTCTGAACTAAAAGTAATACAAATCATATGTTCAGTCAGTGTTTGTTTTCTGATTCATCTCTGCAGAAATGGGTCGTAATCCCCTGCAAAACAGCGGCTTTGAGCCCGGAGCGTTCATGGGCCTCAAGCTCAACTACCTACGCATCTCTGAGGCCAAACTTACTGGAGTGCCCAATGGTAATTCAAGACATTTATCTTCTATATGATCCAGTCAACTGTGGTGATCTTTTCCAGTTTGCAATAACTTACTATATTAAAGCTTAAATTGTATTATGTAGAGGACAACACTACACAATGTTTCAGTGACAATGCTAGTTTAGAAAATACTGCCAAATGCCATGAAGTTCATCCCCTTGTAGCGATGTCAGTGTAAAGCGCTTTTGGGCCAAAATATGTTTATGCATAGAAAATAATTACTTCTTTTAATTATGAGATAAACATCAAAAAACCCATAGATGCTTTATGACTACAAAATGTTTGCAGGAAGTTTTCAAAATGCAGAACATGCAAATTTTAAATAAACAAAATGCTAATGAAAATGTTTACAGGTTAATGAATAAAAATCAACATGAGTAATTCTCTAGTCTATGCTGTGCTAATCTATTCTATTCTATTCTGTCCATTTCAAAATTAGGCCTACCTGTGAGTCTCCATGAGCTGCATTTGGACCAAAATGAAATTCAGGCCATAGAACTGGAGGACCTCAGTCAGTACAAGCAGCTCCAGAGGTCAGAACACCCACTTACTGCTGGCTGCTCAAATGAAATTTAGACATCCTGCAACTTTTTCATTTACATTTTTTTAAATTATACTATTTAATATTAAATGTTGTTGAACGTTAAATACATTTTCAAATACAGAAATACGTTTCAGATTCAAAAGTCATGAAGGAAATCAGGAGAACATACCCTGCCCTCGTAATTCTGATTAGTTTGTTATTTGTGCACTCTAGTGGTTAGAATCGAAAACTGCAGGTTGCAATCCTCTCTCTCTCTCTTAGACTGGGCCTAGGTTTCAACCGTATACGTCACATCGAGGATGGTGCTTTGTCTTACCTGCCCAACCTGAGAGAGCTTCATCTGGACAATAACCGCCTTTCCAAGGTGCCCTTTGGACTGCCTGATATGAAATACTTGCAGGTATGCATCCAAATTTGCTAATGTATGTGTGTGTGTGTGATATTACTAAACATTTTATGAAGCGACCTTAAGAACTTGGAGGATCTACCAAAGAGACAAATTTTCATTTGTCATTCCATTGTAACTTAACAAACTTAACAAACTTGATATACCAATTATGTATATTTAGGTCCCATTGTATTGCCTAGTCAGGCCCTAGATTGAAGTTACAACAGGTTGCACTATTATACAAATGAATCATAATGAGTGACACTATATGAAAAAAGTACTGGTATATATCTGTTTTCTATGATTTGGCCGTGGCCAGTTACTTTCAGTGAAGATTAATCCTAATGCTTCAGCAAACAAAGAGAACACCATGCTTCCAAAATTGTGGACACAGTTTGGAGAAGAACCTTTTCTATTCCAGCATGACTGTGTCTCAATGCACAAATCAAGCTCCGTAAACTTGGCTGGCTCAACTGACCTCAACCCCACCCAACACCTTTGGGATGAATTGGAATTGAGATTTTGAGTTTGGCCTTCTCACCCAACATCAGTGACTGACCTCATAAATTCTAAAGAATAAATGAGCACAAATCTTGTGAAAAGCCTTCCGAGAAGCGTGGAAGCTGTTTAGCTGCAAAGGGGGACCAACTGTATAGATTTAAATTCCCTGTTGGTATAATTGCCAGGTGTCCCAATACTTTTGTGTGTACAGTGTAGGGTAATGTATTTCCAAGAGGCCAGCATATCATACCAGTTATGCACATTTTAATGAAGCAGTCATGAAGCTTTTGCTCAAAAGATACGTTGTTCTACCCCACATAAAGGGCTCCAGCCATGTGGAGCTACAATTTTCATTGGATTGGTGAACTCAGTGTTGACAATAAGGAGCTGCAGATTTTTCTAAACGTTTTAGAAGGTTGTGAAGGTTCTGCACTGCCTGAGATTATACAGCATTTACCTCATGCATAACTTCTACAGTGTTTTAATGAAGATTAAATGACTATCCTGAAAATTTGCCCAGTCCTGTGTTTTTTCTGTTTGTTTATAGGACCTACAATAAAATTTGGGCATTTTGCTCTTTATGGGCATTATGTGATGCCATTATTATGTTTTTCAATTACAACATCTTTAATTCTACCTGACATAGGAACACAAAACCCCAACTGGGGGAAACTCCAGATAAAGAGTTGTTTTTCCACATGACGATAGTTTAACATTTGGTGCACTTCCGGCACGTATCCCTGCCACTCATGTTCTAAGCGTTTATTCTGGATAGGCAGGGAATTTAGGTTTTATGTAACCCCAAAGAAAAAAGGACATATTATGCAAATGTGGGCCTTTTAAACTATTTTCTTGGCAATTGCACAGTGCTGCACCTCAGTGTTAAATGTGCTGAGTTTGACTTTTTTCTCTCTCCAGGTGGTTTACCTGCACTATAATAACATCACTTCAGTCGGGGTGAATGATTTCTGTCCAATGGGATTTGGAATGAAGCGCGTTTTCTACAATGGAATAAGTCTGTTTGGAAATCCGATCAGCTACTGGGAGGTCCAACCGTCCACCTTCCGCTGTGTCAGCGAGAGCATGGCTGTGCAGTTTGGAAACCACAAGAAATAGAAACACACACAGACACTCCTGCACATACACACATGAATAATGCACACAAACATGACAAACATTTAAATAACATCCACAAACACACACATACACACACACACACACAAACATGCTTGCAGAAACACACATATGCACACACATGTCTGCCAGTGTGAAAGAAGTGCCTTTAAATGGTAACAATGCAAAATCATCTTCGCAAGGGAATCATTCAATTGTGCATGAATCCACAAATGGAAATAAACAAACAGTCCACTTTCACACTGAGTGTGTTTGGATTCTGCAGTGAATTCTTACTTGATAAACTTTTTCATCACAAAGCAAGCTTTTGTCTCCTGTAACTGAAACCATTCCTGCATTTGTGCTGCCTAAATGAACATTGAATCAAAAATCCTCATTTTACTGTTATTAATACTGCTTTCCACTTTTACTTCTCTGTTTGTTCACACCTGCTACCTGCCATTTCGTTGTAAGAAGAAGACATACATGTTTAACAAATTTCTCCTCTATTTTTAATCCTCCAGTCAAGAACTGATGGTATTGGTAACTGATTAGTTATACGCAAATTGGTTCAGATACATCAATGTCCTAATAATAACTTAATAAAAGAGATGAATAAAGGGAGTGTGTACATGTACAACTGCCATACTTTTTGTTTTCCGCTTCTTGATTGTTGTATCAAAGATGTTACATCCGTGACAATAAGAGTCTGGATCTTATTACAGATTGTCTGTTCCATTTTTACTATATGTTTATACTATTGCAACAATTGGAGATCTTCTAATGCAGATGTACACTCCAGTATGCTTTAACAATAAATGATTAACAATAATTGAGTGGGATTTTGTAATAAATGGTGAGGTACACTTGACTGACTCTCTGAGTGATGAGATTATTGATTGACATTCATTCATCAATAAAATCAATGCACTCCTTTTAGTGTTGCTTATTAGGGCACAGACCAGTTTTGACAGTTCTTTCAACAAAAGAACCTTTCCTCCCTTTAGGAGGGGTTTTACTGGCTCTGTAGTGCACCTGTACTCTTACCCTTCAGGTTTAATTCCACCCGGCCTACGGGTTTTCCTTGGTCACGCCCACCAGTTTTTTTCTCTAAAACTCTCTTGAAGAGCTTCCAGCTGTTGAGACAGAGGAGAAACCAGAATGGATTATCAAGAACAGGTGAGTTCATTCAGAAAATACATTAAAATATCTGCATCACATAGCCACATGGGTATATATATTATTAGCAATCATATATTTTAGGTAGATTTTAGGATACATTAGTTAAATTCTGACCTCAGTAGATCTGCATCTCACACTGACTGTTGGTGACCTTTCTCTTAATCAACAATTCAAAAATCTGAGTTTTTTCTAATGTTTTAAGTACTTTTTTTTTTTTTTGTGATAACATTTTATGACCCTGCATCAAAAATGAGCATGAGTAGCAGTAATAACTATATAATAATATAGTATATTATAAACAATATAATAATTACAGTGTACATTAGCTTGACTAACCTCATTACAATATAAAACATGTGGCATCTGTTAAGAATTGGTATATAGGTATAATGTGAATGTTCTAATGGAATAAAAAAACATTTTCAAGCATTTTCCAGGTGACACGTAGCTTAATGTATGTTGTCAGACTTGTTCCAAAACCTGATATGCCTTTGATGGACAGGTGGCTGAGATTACAGGCACTGCCCATTTCGGAGACCTGATTGAATTCTCCTATCCTATTGGCTACTCTCACTGGGGCGTGTATGATGGAGATGGATTTGTCATTCATTTCGCAGTTGCAGGTAGAACACCTTAGGCCAGATATTTTGTCCGTAACATTACCACATAGCAAAAAAAATACACCTGCAGGACTGTTTGATTGTCTCATTCAGTTTGGACTGGAAACGCTAAGAATTGAGCTTTTTCTCAAAATGTAAATCTCTGTACCCATTTATTTCTGAGATATATGATTTCAGTTTAGTGCTATAAAATAAGGTGTAAAAATAGTTTGAACTATTGATGATAGATGCATGAGGTTTGCAGGGATTATTCCTACCGGCTCAAGGAATTGGTTTGACCACAACAAAAATGTATAGAAATGTAAGTTAATCAATGCATGGCTTGCTAAACAAAACTTTCACATCCTTCCTATTTATATCATTTATCCAATTTTGGGTTCTAAGCCTTTGTTTTTGTTCCCTGTAACATTTTTTATTGGAAGACTTAGATCTATGAGCCATTTTTTTAATGACATCTATGAGCCATTAAAACTTCTTATGTTTGTATTTAAATCCATTTATTGTAAAACTAAATATATTTGACAATTTTAATTTCAATTTTGGATTTCTTTAGCAACAAAACAGAAGAGCATTGTTTTTAATGAAAAACAAATGGAAAACCTGTTTCTCTGCATCTTCAGTTTATTAATTAAATGCCTTATAATTGATTTAGCATAAATAGTTTAAAAGTTATTTAAAAAGGAGTACTTAACTCAACAGTTGCTTTAGGAAAAAATTCCATATCCACATTTAGCCTTGAGTTCATATGGATTGACACTATTAATCTTATTACATGTGCAATTCTTATTAAAGACCCCACATGTCCATGTCATGCCATTTTTATATCTCAGAGCAAAGACAGAAGCCTAAAGAAACAATCTCATTATTTCTTGCGTGTATTTAGCAAAATTGAAAAATTGGAAAAACTACATGTCCATGTGAAATGTAACCTTGATTTGGTACAGATTGACACTATTGGTCTGTTTATATATGCACAATCCTTTGCACTTGCACCTTGTTAAAGATCCCACATGTCCTCCTTATACCATACCACCCAGATGAGACAGAGCTGATGAGCACATTCCGAGGCTTCCTCCAGACTGTGTTCCCTGCATGCGGTGACCTTCTCCTCGGAGAGACCAAAATCCGCCGGCAACCACTGCTGGAGGTCACTGTCCCCAAGGGGGTGCATGTCTTAATTTGCAACAATCGGCATGCCCTAAACCCCTCCACCGAGGACGAGATAACGAATAGGCGTGATGCCCTGCTTAACAAGGAACTTGGTTACAAACTCCTCTCCCTGAACTGTGAACACTTCGCTACATTTGTGCGCTACGGGAAAGCAGTCTGCAACCAGGTAAGTCCTAGGGCTTCAGTTAGGCCCACATGATCATCATGAGCCCATGTGTGTTCTTTCGTTTCATAATATCTACTTCTAAATTGACTTTGTATTGAACCCAGATACCAGGAAAGGCCAAAAACAAGGAATGTGAGGAGGCAACCAAAGTGTTTGAGGACCTTGTAGCTAAATACTACACGTGATATGGACCAAAAGATGCACAATGCATATACCATTCACTTTTTAAAGTATATCATTTGTATATCTTTTCACTTGTAAAATAAACCAGTGTCTTTCAAATTACAATCAGTCAACGCTTCAGGTCATTTCTCACGCCCTTTATAACCCACAAACCTTGCAGAGGAAATTTTGACCGAGGAGAGTTTTATATAAACAGACAATGTTCGTCCTGACAAGTTCTCTGCAGAAAAGGCCCTGAGCTACCAATGTGCAGTCTTCTTATTCTTTTTTCTAACTTTTTCCATTTACATACCAAACCCACATATTTGCATAGTCACCACCCTCACATCTTGGGGTCCCTCAAATCATGTAAAAAAAAAAAAACCTCTAATGGCCCTGGAATGTCCAGTAAGGGGCCCCTGATCTGTTCTATATAATATATCTCCTTTCTTCATCTTTCTTACACACATATATGCATACATAAATGGCTATATATGAAGTTTAAAGTAGAATTAAGATGGAATAAAAATTTCCTTCTACAAGAACAGGAATGTAGAATCTTCCCTCACATTATCACATTAATCAGCTTATTTTGTATTCTAGACATTTTGTCATCTCACACTGATGACACTGATAAATGTGTAATCTTCACCAAATGTGAGAATTTCCCCAGGAGTGAAAGATCTCATGACTTGTGTATCCTGAGTAACACAAGGACTGGACAGAGGCGGCTTTAACAGCAAGGCAGTGTTAATCAAAAAAATGTCAATGGTCATCTCATATTTTCAAAAAAGCAACTAGACAAGCAGTTTTGGACAACACAGGTCCCTTCAATCTGCTATAAAGAAAATACTGCATAATTCCAACTTTCAAACACTGGTGGTAGCAGGGTGATATTGGTATGTTTTGATTTTGTGAAACCTAGGCAACCTGCTAATTAAAATTTAGTTCTGAATTATTAATTAGTCTGTCTATTTACCTGTACATTATCAGGAGATGCAACAAGACAATGGCCCAAAAGTGAAAAATAAATCCACATCTTCAAATGGCTAAAAAGAAACAAGATGAATTTTTGGGTTGACTTGGTCACTGACTCTGAATGTGGTGCACATGCATGACATGAAATGAGAAGATCATACTCAAAAAACATCTAAAACACTAGAACTGAAGTGGTTATGTAAATACAGAAAATGAACAGAAGTATTGGGACATGCCTGTTTTTTAATGTTATGGCTAGGCCCCTTACTTACAGTGAAGGACAATGTTGATGCTTCAGCATACCAACACATTTTGAACAATGCCATTCTTCCACCTGTGTGGACACATTGACTATCCCCAACTGAGCTCTGACCTCAACTGCATCTAACACATTTGGGACGCACTGGAATGTCAAACATCAGTGGCTGACCTTATAAATGCTCTACAGGATGAATGGGCACAAACTCCCACAGTAACTCCAAAGTCTTGTGGAAAACCTTCCAAGAAGAATGGAAGCTGTTATAACTTCAAAGAGGAGACTAGTTCCATAGTAAAATGTATGTACTTGAATGCAATGTCATTAACATCTCTACTGTTTTAATGCTAAGGTGTCCCAACACTTTTGTTCATATTGTGTCCCCTATTGTGAGCCCTCTCCAAAATATGTACAGCCACAATAATCTGACAGGCTCATTTTAAATGTATAGGCAATGTTGGCTGAACTTGTTGATTATGACACAAGGTATTTGTTTTAAGAAGTATTTTTTTTGCACAGGACAATTTGCATGTTGGATAACTTCACTGAATGTTGTCACACTTGTTCCAAAACCTGATCAGCATGTGAAGGATGCTGGGGAGGCCTCCTAGTTCAGAGACTTGAATGAATTCTCCTTTCCTATTGGCTGCTCTCACCAGTGGGTGTATACTACAGAGATGGCTTTGTCCTTCACTACAAGTGGAAACAAATTGGCCAGTTGCCCTGACCAGCACATACTCTGGGTCTGTGGAGGAAACAGGACAGTGCAAAGCTCTGCTGTAAAAGGAGCTTTTTTTTCCAAAGCTTTTACCCTGATCTCTGAACCTTTGCCATGTCATGGAAAAACAGTGTGCAATTAGGTGAGTACATAAACAGACACACTCAAGCCAGTGGCAAGTAAATAACACTGATTGAGATGAAAGTGACCAATTTGAAAATTAAAATACATAAACGAAACTTGAAAGTGCAATAGGAGTCCAGGGATATGAACCCACCATCTTGTGATCATAGAGGCAGTACCCCAACCACCAGGCCACCAGCCTTATATATGGAATTGATCGAGAATCTAATAAAAGGAAAGAGATGGCAAGTTTATATACATATGAGGGCTACAGCGTTGCTTAAAATATATATAAACCTACACAACTAAACTCGCCTTGTCTTGCTATTTATTGGATTCTTGATCCAATAAAGTTTTCTGATCAATAAAATGGGAACAAAAATAACAATCATCATCATCATCATCATCTTCGCCATAACAAAAATAATAAAACCCACTGGTCAGTGGGTATATAAAACTGGGCTTCAGTCCATATAGGACAAATTTGATCATCAACTACAGAGTGATTTCGCTTCACATTCTGATTCCGATTCTGATGTGCAGGCCGCCATGGTAGCCCTGGTACCCCGGATGTTGGCCAGGCCCCACCCCCGTTCTGAAATGCCCGGATGTTCCTTCATCTTAGCAGGCAGTAATGGCCGCGGCGCTGAGCTGCTGCTGCGGGACTCCCCTCACAAACACTGCTGTCCTGGAGAGTCTACTCTCATAACCGTACTGCGTCCTCTTCAGAAGAATACAGCTGGTGCAGTCTGTGTCCTGGAGTCGGTTCCTGCCGAGCGGTATGTGAAGAGCCTTCAGGTTTCCAACCACAACAACAAACCCAGCCGCCAGACTCGGGCTCAGGTTAGCCTAGCTGCCTAAGTGGGGCTAAAACTCAGCTCCTGGCTGATGTAAGGCCAGTCAGAGGTTCTGCACAAGAAACCAGAAGCCTGCTTAGAATATAAACACTTGTGTAGGGTTGTATGTAAGCTCCAGGTCATGCTGGAAAGACCGAGACAGCTGTTTGTGTTAGCATCCTATGTGTCACACACAGACGCTCACACGCGAGCCCAGCAGTGTGTTTACAGCCTCTATGCTTCTTTACACTTGGAGCTAATCGCACTCATTGTGTGTCACGATCAGTTCGAACTGTAATTAAGTATAGAGGCCACATCTTCCTTGCCGTGTCTGAGGTGGAACACAAGGTGGTAGCTCTAACTGTCTGCAAGCTTCTGCATAAGCCAGAAATTGAAATGACATCTCAACTCATTATATGTTTAGTCACAAGGGCAGGTGGTGACCTGGTTGTTAGGCAGTTACCTCAGCTGTCAAAAGTTAATGGGTTCGAATCTCAAGACTGCCAGTGACACCACTGAGGTCTCCTTGAGCAAAGTACCGTCCACAAGACAGCTCCCCACTGTGTAGCTGGCAGCACGCTCCTTCACTTGGTGAATGGGTTAAATGCAGAGAAGGTATTTCAGACTGTTCACACTTTCCTGTGGTATGTTTACACGTGACTATAAGGGGCCTTTTACGTTATCTGATCGTACTGAAGTACTCAATATTAGTCACATTTCTGTTCAAAAGGGATCATCTTCAGCCTGTATGGCTGCAGCACATTGCCAGTCATTGATGTGCAGAATTTAGTTAAAGCGATGCTTCAACCAAAATTGGAAAAATATACCCGTTGTGTATTTTTAAAAGATGCAGCACATGGACAAAAGTATTGGGACGCCCGACCAATACACCAGCCAGGATTTTAATGAAATTGCATTTAAATACATAGATTTTAATGTGGGTTTGGTGCCCACGTTTGCAGCTATCACACACTATGTTTCTGTGGGAATGTACATTCATACATTTATACATTCATAGAGTTTTATGAGTTAAGACACTACTGTTGAGAGGCCTGGCTCACAGTCTCCACTCCAGTTCGTCCCAAAGGTGCTGGATGGTTTTGAGGTCAGGGCTTCTTGTGGGCCAGTCACGTTTTACCACACCAAACTCGTCCCACCATGCTTGTATGGATCTTATTTTGTGCGCTGGGAAACAATCATGCTGGAATAGAAAATGTTCTTGCCCATATTTTGTCCACAAGTTGGAAGCACTTCTTGGTATTCTTGAGCATTAAGATTCCTTCACTGGAATTAAGGACCCTGGCAAGAACCCTGAAAAAACAGTGTGTCCCTCATTGAGCTATAGTGAGATATTTAGTGAAACAGAGGAAGCCCCTTTCTAATGATGTAACTTGAAAGTGGGAAGAAAAGCAAGCATATTACTTAAATGACAGAACTGACTCACCAAGACAAGACTACATTTCTACATCCTACTTCAGTTTCTCTAGTTGTCATTGGTGCCTGTTGTGTACTTAATAGTGGATCAGGTAATGTGGTAAGAGTTTCAATAACACTGTTTCTGTTTTTATTTTTTTACTTTATATCAGTGGTTGGATAGTAGTCACTATTAATTGACACAGAAGAGCTTGTGTGTGGTTGTATGGCACAATTGTGAAACACACTGGGTATTGTAATTAATGAATACAGATCAACAAAAAAGCCCACTAAAATTCTGTCAAATTATTCAGTCTGAGGGAGACAATACTAATGTACAACATACCTCATAACACACCATTTCTGTTACATAGTATCACAAACATTGAATCAGCATCATGCTTTGTGATGGTGGAGGGCCATCCTGCCCACCTAAACCAGTGCTTTCTTTGACTGTTATCATACATCAAATTTTACAATTCACTGATAAGGCCAAACATGGAATGTTTACACTACTGTGTAACCCATTTTTTAAAATTTATTTAATAGCTGACTATTTTCAAGCCATCTAACATCGCTAGGTTACTGGGTCGGACATCAAGAGATATTAGACAAAGACTATCAGCTTTATTACAGTATTGATGAAATGGAATCAATTTCAGGGCACCTCAGTATCACTCTATACCAATATTTACACAATATATAACTCTGTACTGCATTGCAATTCACCTGCATTAGCATTACAAAAAATATTAAATGGTTAAAATGCACAAGGAATAAACCACCCAGCTCTTCTGTAGAATAGTTAAAGCATCATCAGGTAACTGAAGAGAGGAAGATGAATAGACACATTTTCAGTTCAGTACAACATTGAAAAATGTAAAGTCTGTGAAACAGTGTATAGAAATCTGAACTGTTACTGAAATCCAAATCGTTGTCCTTTATTCTTTTCACTCATCACTCATTTACCATTGCCAGTAATCAACACTAACGAAATTGATTGTTTTATTTTAAGGAACATCTTTGACACATATTTTACATGTTTCTGCATAATTCATAAAGTGGTCATGAAATCAATAATAAATGTAAGCATAAATGTGTAAATATAAACATTTAACTGTTGTACAATGTCAGTTTACTTTTAAATGAGTGCTCTTAATTCATTCTAGATCGTGATGTGTTGTTTGTTCATGAGCATTTGTTACATATTGATATTAACACAATCATTTTTTTTGTTTTAAGTATCTGCCACAATGTTGACTGTATATGATTTCGGAGTTTTCTGATGGCTTTAAACATGAAAAACATCTGTTGTTTAAATTAGAAATCAAGGAAGCAGTGTTGGGAAATAAAAATAGTATTTGTTGTTGAAACCCTGTGAACTCAAATAGAACCTCAGCTGATGCTCTGAGGTTACCCGTAAGTCCAGTCTACAAGGCCATTCTATTAGGCAATCTTTACCTAAACGTTTTGCAGTGCAGCTTTGGTGGGCCGGGCACGTCTACTTATAACTTTTGGAGGGTTGTGGTCCAGCCAGTATAGTTTACTTAATGCTAGCATAGTTTACTCTCAAACATGTGATTCCAGATTTTGTTGGTATATTATAACAAAAAACTGCTCAGCTATAACTCTCCAGCACACCTATTGTAAAAACACTTACATACAGTTATATCACATCACTACAATTCTAAGTAACAATGCACATATACATTTTATTTGCCATTTAAAAAATAGGATTGGCAGATAAATGTTTAAGAAAAAAGGAAATCTGATATAAATGAATAGTATCTATTTAGGCCCTGCTGCTCCATCCTCAAACAAAATGAACCCAGAAAATTGACAACCCCTAGAACTTACCACCTTTTTAGAAAAAAGGTCCAACCATTTAAGTTTGGGTGTGTCCAATAAAAGATATAAATGAGATTGGAAGAGACAAATGGCACAAAAAAATGTTGGTACTCTCTTGAATTTGTTATATTTTTTATATACTCATGATTTTTAGGGCTAGGTCATGAATTAAATTATGGATATCTGCAGCAGTGCAAACTTCTTTTTAAGTTCCTTTGGTTTTATACTTTGTTTTTAATGACAGAATGAAGCTGGGGGAAAGTGTTCCAGTCTGTGTGTGCATCCACCAGTTGCACAAAGATTGATTTCCAGTTCCACATCGGTGACAGCAACATCATCACCCTCTCCCACCCGGCTATCTGTGTGCCTGGCGCAGAGTGATGAGCTCACAGCAGCGTGGGAATGCCACCCCACCCCTCCTCGCTTCACACACCTCTTCCTCCAGCCATGATAGGCAGGGCATGTCCTCCGGCCCAGTGGACTCTTACCCACGATCCTCCAGGAGAGGCTGGACTGGCGCATCTTCATCGGTGCCAGTTCACACTAACTCAGGTGAGCAGTGGTATGCTTGTCCTTGAGGGATGTGATTTAAAAAATAAATCTCACTTTTAAAGAAATTACTTTTTTTTTATTTATGATTAATGTAGAGATGTGACGGTGGTAAATGTTGGGTGAAGCCAAACTGATATGAAGTACGCTCAGCCTTAGTTTAAGCTAGTTAACTATTAATGGTAAAGTTATCAGGACAATCGTTCAGTGCAAATTGAGCTAGGCGAGATAAGGATTGTGTTTATTGACCAATCCTCACTTTGAGATGGAATCTGGTACAATCTTTTTAAATCTCTCTGAGCACTTTATAGCCTACATACTGAAGACGACATTGAGCTGAAGCACTGATCTAGAGCAACCATTTACAGGAACTGTCCCCCTAAAGCTATTGCGGGTAAGGTTTCTTACTCAAGGACACCGTGGTAGAAAGTGGGGATTTGAATGCTGATGTGTTTTTACCCACTGAGTTACTACCACCCTTACATTGTCACTGTATATGGGTGTGGCTGTAACTAAATGGTCAATCTGTCTGCTACAGTGAGCCGAACTTCCTCAGCATCCTGCAGTAACTCCGTCTCCTCCCGGAGAGCGCTGTCCGGACGCGCTGAGCCCTGGCCAGAGGAGGCTGTGGACGATGCTTATGGCCTTTACCCACTACACCGCATGTTTGATATCGTGGGTGCTCATCTGACACACCGAGATGTTCGTGTGCTGTCCTTCCTGTTTGTGGATGTAATCGACGAGTATGAGCGAGGTGGTATTCGGAGTGGGAAGGATTTCTTGCTAGCACTGGAGCGACAGGGGCGTTGTGATGAGACAAATTTCCGACACGTTCTCCAGCTGCTCCGCATTATCACCAGACATGATCTTCTGCCTTATGTCACTCTGCGCAAGAGACAAACGGGTGAGGATAGCCGCCTTTTACATTGAAGAATACGGTTCTAACCTAATGATGAAGTTTCCTCAAATGTTAGGAAAGGTTGTTTCAAGAGTATATTCTCAATTAAAATATGTTATATTAGCATGTAAATCCAAATATCACTATAAAATCAATTTACCATATCAGAAAATGGGCCTCATCAGACGCTGAATTTTTTTTAAATGAAGGTCAGCTAAAAATGTCTGTTTGCTGCTTTGCTGAAACCATCTTTCTGTATAGCTGTTACTATCCCAAGCTCAAATTAATGGATGTTACTCACTATTACCCCCATCACCAGTCAAAAGAGAGGCTTTCTTTCATGTATGTGTAGCCTAAGACCAACCAAGAATAAAGTCTTGACTTTATTTTTTCAAATGATTGTGGTAAAGCCTACCAGTAGAACCATTTATGTCTTATACAAACTCCAATCACACACTCGTTCGCAAAAATACTGTTACATTAGACCCTTCAGATATAATGATATAGCTTCCATTGCCTGGATTGTTTATGCACAATTACTAGGAAGTAATGATTTCCATACAGTATCAGTTGCCGTTGGCAACCATTTTCAATGTGGTTTATGTTATGGCCACATCCGCTCAGTGTTTGAAAATATGTATCAGCCCTATAATGTAACACTGTGTGTATATTATAAGAGAGGCATATCCTTTCCCAATCCTATTGAACACTATCTAATGTTTTTACATTTGTAATAAAACTTTTATTTTGTCTGGCAGTGTGCCCAGATCCAGTGGATAAATACTTGGAGGAGACGTCTGTGCGCTATATTTCCCCCAGAGGAGGCAGATCTGAAAGCCAACAGAACTCGTCCCACAGACGAGCAGGTGTGTGTGTGTTCCACTACATTTTAGTTGTGGTGACAGAAATAAGCATACATTAGTACTTTACAGAATTATTGCTTTGAAGTATTTTGACCCCCCTCCAAACACACAACTTTATTTTATTATTTAGAAAGAAATAGCTTGCTGTTGTTTCTTTCTAAGACTAATGGTATGTCTGATAGGCTGCCCTATATTACCCTGTACTCTTACTCGGTGGAATGTGTAACACATAGTTTGTAACAAAGTTATGTGGTAACTATGAATTTTCATCCATAATAGAAATACAAACCTTTGGTTGATATGATTTATGTCAACTTAACAAATTTTACAGTGCAGGGGGTGTTTCTAATGAATCTCTTTGTTTTGAGATGTATTCTTCAAAATGGTATTGTTGCTCTGTATTATTTTGCTGGTTAAATGCATCGCTAGAGACAATATACCACCTATTTTACAGAGGTAGTGGCAATTTAAAGTTCAAGCATTTGCTGGTAATTATGTATTGTGTAGCTAGACATTGAAAAGACCTCAAACAATAAAATAAAAAAAAAAAAATGTTTACTGTAGACACTGCGCAATACCCTAACCTGTCCTTGTGTCTTGAAGGGCCCCAGCCTGTGATATGCTGCCCTGCCCCATCGGAGTCTCAGGTGTGTCCGCCCCGTGTCAAACCTGCACCACACATTCCGAACAGGAAGAGGAAGAGAGCCCATAGCACTGCCGACTGCCGAGAAAAACAAACCTGTGGTATGCTAATGCACATGGATATATATGCAGCTTGATACTGAATTTGTTTTCATAGAACAAGTAATGATTATTTCTACACTGACCACTTATACTTGGATATTTTTAACAGTTTAGGCCAGGTTGTGTTTACCAAGGTGCTGTTCCATGTTGCAACCTGGTTGAAAAACACCCACACTTCGATCATGCCATCTTCAGTTCTTCTGGTTCCTCTTTGTTACATCAGTGTTACGTCTCTACTTTTAAAGGTCCCATGTCATGCTAATTTTTAAAAATGATTTTATATAGGTCTTAGTGGTCCCCTAATTCCGTATCTGAAGTCTCTTTCCATAATTTAGCCATGGTGAAGAATTACAGTGCCCATAATGAGAGAATCCCATTCCCATAGTGAGTTTTCCCAGGATGCGCCATTTCTGCTTCTGTAGCTTTAAATGGTGAGGAGAGAGGTGGGGTGAGGAGGAGAGAAGCAAGGCAAGATGGAGTTTGGGGGAGGGGCCAGCTTGTGGTATCGTTTGCTAATATTTACAGTGTATAGCAATGACTCGTAGAGTACCAGCAGCATGCTTGCCCCAATAACAAAGGTACTATATTCGGTGGAGTACTCATTTTTTAGGGGAGGGATGTGAAATGTACTGGGCATGCAAAGAACGAGAAAAGTCGTGAAACCAGGTCATCCAGGTCATCAATGGTTTATCTACCAGGTAAACTATACAGTGCTGCAGGTCATCTAAAGCAGGATTAAGAGACATTGCTGTAGAGCAGTGTAGAAGCTACATGCTCCCTTCATAACCCCAATACATTATGTATTGCATGTCTGTCTGAATGACCCCATATGTCCTATGAGCACTGTAGAGCATTAAAGAGTGTTGGAATGACCGCATATAAACTAGAGGTCGACCGATATTGAATTTTACCGATACCAATAGGACCGTACTTGCCGATAACCTATTAATTAACTGATAGTTTTCCAAAAACACAACACTCCATGTAAAATAGTACTGAACTTTATTACAAAAAAATAAACATTAATGAATCATGAAAATGTGCTATATTAAATAAATATCAATACATTAACAAATATTGAGGTCAATTAAAGACATGCTTTCAAACTGAAACAAAAAGTAACCGGAAAAAACTGCCGATAACAGATAGTTCAGGGAATCAACTATCGTTGCCGATATATCGTCAAGACCTATGTATTGGTCGACCTCTAATATAAACATTAGGCTGCATTCTTTGAGAAATTATGTATTATTCATAAAAATCCACATTGATATTTGTTCATAATATGTTTGCCTCCCCTTCTGATTTTTACCAAGGGAATTGTCCTCCTAATGACCCTCTGCAAATGAAGCATTGAAATGATAAAAACAATTATAAAACATCACAAAAATGTCATATTTTTGTAGAAATGTTGAATTGTTTGTTAAATTGTTTCTCTGTAAAACGAGTTGTTTCTACTGGTCCAACTGCTACATATTATTGCTTATAGATAGATACATGTGTACTTAGATTTACCCTGGCCCAGACCAAAAACTCACTTTCACCTCTCCCTCAGATATCCGCCTTCGTGTACGGGCCGAATACTGCCAGCACGACTCTGCTCTGCAGGGCAATGTCTTTTCTAACAAGCAGGAGGCGCTCGAGAGGCAGTTTGAGCGCTTTAACCAGGCCAACACCATTCTGAAGTCACGCGACCTTGGCTCCATCATCTGCGACATCAAGTTTTCAGAGCTGACGTACCTGGACGCCTTTTGGCGGGACTACATAAACGGCTCTCTGCTGGAGGCCCTGAAGGGTGTCTTCATCACGGACTCGCTCAAACAGGCTGTCGGCCACGAGGCCATAAAACTGCTGGTCAACGTTGATGAGGAAGACTACCAGGCTGGCCGGAGGAAGCTACTGAGGAACCTGATGGCAGGAGGGGCAGGGGCAAGCAGCCGAGAGGCCGCGTCGTCTTAGTGGACGTGGAGTCTAACTGGGGCAGGATTTTGAAACCTAGAGCTTAATGTAAAAGACTGTGATGCATGCAGAAAATGGACTGCAGTGGGAATGGTGGACTAGGAAAAAGAGTGCTAAAATTTGGCTTAATGTGACTCCTGAGAGAGAACGAGAGAAGAGGTGTGGTTCAGGCCGCTGGCCGTGGTGAATGTAAAGAAAGGGATTTTAAGTGTTCTGGAATGTTTGCGCTAGTTTTTATTTTTATTATTATTTTTTTATGTATCAGAACCAAGGTGTGACAGTTAAAATAATCAGTGGAAGTAGAGGGACAAACAGAAGGCATTTCATTTCTTTTGACTTTCTTTGGCCGGTTAAGCAACACTAATGATTTCTTTTTAAAAACTTGTTAATTCCCACACTTTTCTTTCAAATATTGTTGCACAAATATTGTTTTTTATAACTGTGAACTTTTTGCGTGTGAGTGGGTGGAAAAAAGCTTGATAGAAAGGTTTTCTGGTCTCCCACAGCAGCCGGCTTGCCTATGGACTTCAGCACGCCGTGATGCAGCTCATTCTGATCAGTGTTGTATTTATAATCTCCTTTAAGCATCCATGTGTGACTTCTTTTCTTTCTTTTCCTGAGAGGCTTGAAGTATTCTAGAAGAGAAAAAATTATGTGTAACCCCATGAAGAGTATGACTTTGCATATATGTGTACCAACCCAGAACAGCAGCCATATCCAAGGTTCAGATTCACTCAAGGATTATCACTTTTCACATCTGGATAAATTTTTCCTTTACGATTTTGATTGCCTTTTTTGAGCAAAACTGACAGAGTTGGTCCTAGGAAAGTGCAAAATTGTACATATATTTTTGCCTTCAGTTAAATTTCTGACAATTCTGGCTGTTACTCTGTCCTGGGCAGGATGCTGGTTCATGCAGAAGTAACTGTTCTGTCCATGGTCCGCTCAGAGATGTATTCTTTAGCAGTTACTCTAGCAGTAAATAATCTGATTCAACCTAATGACAATCTGTAGCACTCTCCAGTTTAGAGACCAGGTGTGTGGACGTTGGGGGAGTTGGATGATTTTGCTTGTTCCCTATTAAAGAATGGATTTGTGGGCATAGATTAGTTCTCCAGTTAGATGGGGGTGGACTTTGCTTTTGTCCAAAACAATCTAAGCGTAATTGAAGGGGGCTTTTTAAATAAATTAATCTTCTTTAATTATTTGTTTGGTCAAGTTTAAAAGTGGTATCTAAATTACTAAGGAAATGCTTCTTAGTGAATGGACAGCATCCAGTTAGAGTTCATGAAGAAGGTTTTATCAGAAACCTAATCTGATAGTTGTACAATTTCCTGCTACTGCAGTGTGAAGCTTCTGGATGCTTGCATTTGCAATAAATCTGCTTTTTTGGGCTGTGTTTTGATGCAACAGGCAAGTGATCAGCCCTTCGCCTCCCTTCTCCAGCCTTGCTGCGGTGCTCAGACTTTTTTTTTGGGATGCCCTGAATTTAAGACAATTTGTTCCATTTTAAACATTGACATTCTACTTTGTATAATTTCATTTATATAAAATGGCCTTCTGTTTTCTTCTATACAAAAACAGCCTGCTCAACTTCAACTCAAGTAAAAGGACGTTCGCACTGACTGGTCAGCATTTTGGAGCGAATTAATGCAACAGAAGTATACCTTAAGGCAAGGGGTAAAATGTGACTGACTTTAGAACACTTTAGGAAAATAGCTCGAAAATACCAAAGCAACTCCCGAACACATGCACGCACACACTCGTGCACACTCACTCTTATCTTTGTCTCTTTACCTGCGCGCTCTCTGTCCCCAGTTTACTTATGAAACTGGTTGTGAAATAGCTTAATACTGTCAGACATTCTGTCAGCTGTTGGTTAATAGGCTGCTGCTGTCATCATTATGAACGCAGAAAAAAAATCCTTTTTTCTTGTAAGGTTTTCCTAATGGAATTAAACAAAGTTACAAAAATTGGTATCTATTATATAGGTTATATGTTCCGTTGGTTGTGTTTTGAGTGTTTGTCCTTGAAACTTGCATGTATATGACTTTGATTCCTGCAAACATCACAGTTGAAAAATAAGCTGTGTTCGGTTGATTTAAAATTTCAAAGTTTCTAACCTTCTTTTCTACTTGGGTTTTCATAGAGAAAGCGTTTGAGAGTGCTACTTTTTTTTGGAGAGACGGCATTCTCCTATCAGCAGAGCAGACAGAGACGGAGCACTTTGTTTTGTACTCGAGTATTTCACCTCCTGTAAGCCTAGTCAGTTGTATACACCATTCCGAAAACATAGGAGAAATAAAGCAGCGTCTACAAAGTGTTATGACTGTTTGGTTTCTGATTCATTTTTTTTTTGGTTCCCGTGGCGGAGGTTGTGTTCAGTGATCCAGTTATATGCATAATAGTTGACTGATCAATTCAGTGTACAGATCAATAAAAAACAATTTAATAAAGAAGACCATAAAAGCAACTTGTTTTTCATCATGATCGTTTATTTGGTAACTGAGGATAAATCACAGAACTAACTAAGCTCGAAAACCTTTGAGAACTAGCCTAGGTTTAACAGGGGAAGGACCCCCCCCCCCCCCCCCCCAAGGGAAACAATGGAACCCCCAGAGAAATTAAAAAAAGTGCATTTCATGGTCAATGAAATGAAATATTGATGAAGAATGTGCTATATGTTATTTAAATAAAATATATTTCATATATGAAATTTTGATACCTATAAGTTTATATATTTTAGCTGTCTAGTTCAAGCAATGTAGAATCAAATTTGTTCTGCATTGATTTACTAAACATACAGGTCTCACTGTCTAAGGCAGGGATCCCCAAACCAGTCCAGATGGGGCCGCTGTGGGTGCAGGTCCTTGCAGCCAAGCTGGAGGCTCACCTGATTCCACCTCTGTAATCAGTTGGTCTTGATTTTCAGTTACTCAGGTGTGGCTTCTTTTTGGTTGGACGAAAACCTGCACGCTCAGTGGCCCTATCTGGACCGGTTTGGGGACCCCTGGTCTGAGGGATTTGCTTTTGGCTGAAATGTTCCCATAGAGTTGGTGTTGGAAACTCATTTGTGACAGCAGTTTAGCAATGACCATAATCCATGTAGTTGTGCCTTGATTTTCCATATTGTTCAATGAAAGTGATTATACATTATTGTACTGGCAATGGTATGTTCTGCGAATCAAAGGTTTTGTGAGATTATTTTCTATTGCTCCTTTACTTTTGCCTTTCTTTTCAACAGTTTGATCAGAAACATGCAGACCAGGGCAAAAAGCAGGCACAAGCCCATAACAACACCCAGCAAAAGTGCTAATACGTCCACATTGTGGTATTCATACCAGGGCATCTTGTAAGACTCTGTACGCAAGTGCGCTGCACCTTTATGCCTCATGACGTACTCCAACCAGAAGATGGCAGTATCCATTGGTTTGAGGGGTGTGTCGTGATGCAACTGTGACATCTTACGCATGTTCTTCTTGTATGGTTTTTTGTCATCCAAGATGTCCTTCAAGGCTTGTGTAAGTGTATCCACATCCAAGGCTGTAACCTCTAAGACTTTGGCAACCCCTCTGGCTTGAAGGCGCACCATGTTGTCAAACTGGTCAAAAATGAGTGGTATCCCCAGGACTGGGACACCATGGTAGATGGCCTCGTAGATACCATTGGTACCCCCATGTGTGACAAAAGCTTTGGTTTTTGGATGACCCAGAAGGTCATTCTGGGGTAGCCAGTCTATTATCAGTGTGTTGTTTCCAGCCATGGAAGGCTTGGGCCCCAAGTTCCTCCACACCACCTTCTGAGGTAGCCGAGCGAAAGCAGAAGCAATGATTTCTGATATCTCAGGTCCAAGGCTTCCAAGCAGAGTGCCCAAAGACATGACGATCACGCCGTGTTCCCCTGAGCTCTGCACAAACCTTTCCAGCTCAGCAGACAAAGGCTTGGAAGGCTTGCACTGGAACCCTCCCATGTAGACAACATTTGGCATTGTGGGCCGAGGGAATTCAAACACAAAGTCAACTCGCATGAGCCACAAGTCGGCCCCCTGGATGAGGGAGTAGATATTTGCATCTGGATTTATAAACTTACTGATGACATCTTGATAAAGTGGTCTAGTCGTGATGTGGTCAATGTACTTGCCAATCCCATAATGTAAGAGGTTCTTCAGTCGGTTCTTGAAGGTCATTTTGTCTGTGACTTCTGATCCAATTGTTGGAATATATGAAAGTGGAGATGGCGCAATTGCAAAGTGTCCCTCTGCATTGGTTATCCATCGAACGTTAAGCACGATTGGTAGATTCAAGTATGTGCCCAACACAACTCCGCCACCAAAGCCTGGATCTGTCAGGAGCATGTCATACTTGGTGTCTCGGAGTTTCTTCACAAGTCTTTTATCCTCTAAGATTGACCCCACCATTTCAGCACTTGCCGTATGAGCTTCCTCCAGCAACTTAATAGTCTCACGCTGGAGAGCAATGAAGGAAAGAATGGACCCTTTACCTCTTCGTATGTCGATGTTTCTTTTTAGGAAGGATGCCATGAATTCAGGGTTCTCCAGGTGACTAGCTTGGGTGGTAGGAATGGTAAGTGAAGTGTAGTGAGAAGTATTCTCAGGGACATACCAGCTGGTGGATGAACGGACCACAGTCAACTTGTGACCTCGTTGGTGGAGCTCCTTCAGCACAATGTTCATGTTGAGCCAGTGGCTGCCATCTACTGGGTACACCAGAATCCTTTTTGCACTACTAAGAGGAACTTGGGTCCACATAGCAGCAAAAAGCAAGATCACTGGGGAGTGTAAGAGTATTTTCTGCAAACAGAAAAATATTTTGTTATATTGTGGTGACCTTTTTTTAAATTAATGACCATTCATGTCTGGGTGACAGTAATAAGAAAGACTAGCTCAGACTAGGCTAGTTACCCTGCTAACATTAGCAAAGTCATAACATTTTTAAAATTCCAGCAATAGCAATGAACACTTTAACTTACCATTGTGTTTTGGTGCATTTAGAGTTCATTTGCTTGCTGAGTTTATCTACCTGGAAGAGAAAAAAATCATTAATAAGTAGGGGCATAACGGCACATTGAAATATCATGATTTCACAGTGTGAAAATGTATCAATGTATTGTGAATTTTAATTATAATATTGAATGTAAATGCATTGCTCCAGTAGCAATCAACATCCCTGTGCAGCACATTTATGTCATATGTAACCATAACCACACCCTCTGTCCTCAAGCCCACTGTTCATTAGCAAATTGCAAATAGTCATATTTTTTCTTCATTCAGTATTGAATTGTTTTCAGTTGGTTGTATCAATACAGCCCTACTGTAATTGTGTTCTAATGATTAGTATGTGAAAGTGATCATTCGATCATCCGTGAACACACCACAGCACACAGTTTGAACAGTCTGAAATCCTTCCTCTGCATTTAACCCATTTATCAAGTGAAGCAGTGGGAAGCAAGGAACATGGTGCCCGGGGAGAAATGTGTGGGGTACCTTGCTCAGGTTACATCAGAAGACCCATGACTTCCTGACCACTAAGCTACCTGCAATCAGAAGGCTGTGGGTTTGAATCCCAGGACTGCTCATGGCACCACTGTGGTACCTTGAGCAAAGCATTTTTCAGGTAAATGGGTTTAATGCAGAAAAGAATTTCGCTTTAATGCAGAGAAGAATTTATGCTTCTTTCATTGTTGATAGAGTGTCTAATATACATAACGAAACACTGTTACTGAGGAGTAAGGATGTTAATGCAACCATAAGAGGTCACAAGCCAGTGATTTCTTGTGCCGGTCTCAAGTTCGGATAAATGCAGAGGGTTGTGTCAGGAAGGGCATCCGACGGTAAACCTAAGCCAAATCAAACATGTGAATAACAAAGAGAAATTTCATACCGGATCGGTCGAGGCCCGGGTTAACAACGAGCGCCACTGGTGCTGTTGACCTACAGGGTGCTGGTGGAAATTGGGCTACTTTTGGTAGACGGAGGAGAGGAGGAAGGCGTGTGCGGAGGCAGAGAGAGAAGAGCAAAGGCAATAGTGTAGAACTGAGAGTAGGGATTTTAAATGTAGGAACTATGACAGGCAAAGCTAGGGAATTGGTGGACATGATGCAGAGAAGGAAGGTGGATAGATTGTGTGTTCAGGAGACAAGGTGAAAAGGTAGCAAGGCTAGAAACTTAGGAGAGAGGTTCAAGTTATTCTACCATGGTGTAAAGGAGAAATGCAGTAGTTATCCTGAAGGAGGTGTTTGCTATGAATGTTCTGGAAGTGAACAGAGTGTCAGATAGGCTGATGAGTCTGAAGCTTGAAGTTGAAGGAGTAATGATCAATGTTGTTAGTGGTTATGCCCCACAGGTAGGATGTGAGCTGGAAGTGTAGCAGAAGTTCTGGAGTGAGTTAGATTATTTGATGCAGCGTATCCCCAAAGTTGAGAGAGTGGTAATTGAAGCAGACTTTTACGGACATGTTATTGAAGGGAACAGAGCTGATGAGGAAGTGATGGGCAGGTTTGGGATTCAGGATAGGAACGAAGAGGGACAGAAGGTAATAGACTTTGCAAAAAGGATGGAAATGGCTGTTGTGAATAAGTTCTTTCAGAAGAGGCAGGAACATAGGGTGATGTATAAAAGTGGAGGGAGCAGCACACAGGTGGACTACATCTTATGTAGATGTTGTAATTTGATGGGATAAGGGAGACAGGTAGGAGGGTATTTGGTGTGGCATCTGGAAAGAGTAAAGTAGGTAAAGAGACTTGGTGGTGGAACAAAAAGTTCCAGGAACATATACAGAGAAAGAAGTTAGCTAAGAAGAAGTGGGACGCTGAGAGGACTGAAGAGAGTAGA
>JBBKCR010000016.1:15243490-15261968 GCA_037577295.1 Ladigesia roloffi
TATATAAAATACAATCTAAAATTATAAAATGTATATAAAATGCACATGTAATGCTGATAATAACTTACTGGCTTCTGTAATGTAGTTTCTCATCTACTATGTTCTTATTATTTTGTATGTGTGTGTGTGTGTGTGTGTGTGTAGGGATCATAGACAGTACTATATGCGAGCAGAGGCAGGTGGTTGCTGTGACCGGAGATGGCACTAATGATGGTCCTGCACTGAAGAAAGCTGATGTAGGATTCGCCATGGTGAGAAACACGTCATACCTGCATACCTGTTCGTTAGTTTAATCATTCTGCTTCAAGAGGAGTCCACACATCTATTTTAAAGAAGAAGCCTAGAATTGGAGGACAGATTTCCAGTGCTTCGCAGTATATGTTTAATCGTAATGAAATGCAATATTGTATACATAACCAATGTATACATTTGCTTATATGTGTGTGTGTGTGTCTAGGGCATTGCTGGTACAGACGTGGCAAAGGAAGCGTCCGACATCATCCTGACGGACGATAATTTCAGCAGTATTGTGAAGGCAGTGATGTGGGGCCGTAATGTTTATGACAGTATTTCCAAATTCCTCCAGTTCCAGCTCACTGTCAATGTGGTGGCCGTTATTGTGGCCTTTACTGGAGCCTGCATCACACAGGTACAGTTTACTAAACATGCATACACACACACACACACACACACACACACACGCACTTACACAGAGGAAAAAACAATGTGCATGTGTAAATGCGTCTGTGCTTCCCTTAACCCAGCTCTAGTTTTAGCCTCAGTAATTGATTAAATCTGTAACACATCCATACACATAAATACAGGGGATCCGTGAGTTACAACATGTGACGTTTCGAGTTTACAGTGTGCACTCCCACTCCCACTCCCTCTCCCACTCCCACTCGGCTTACATTGTTAGCCTCATACTAAGGGACTACATGGGCAAGCTAGTTTGGTTGCGTGTGGTGGAAGAATACGCAGGAATGCTAGGAATGCTATGTATAAGTGACAGAGTTTTCCTTTTCCTTTTTCTGTGGATTAGTTTGTTTTTATGATTTTTCAACTGTGACAGTATAGCTAAGTGACAGCCTAGAAATGTGTTTTGACTTACACCAAAATTCAGGTTACATCACTGTTGAAGAAACAGATCTGTGTTGTAGCTCAAGGACACCCTGTATATACACACTGTAATTTTAAACTGTGTTATAATAATTCTTATATTTTATTTCAGAATATTTACTACATTCTTTTTTTTTGTTTATATTTTGAACCAATTTAGGAAATAATAATGTCAACTTAAGAATTTCACCTAGAACAGTTTTCGAATGTCACGCTTGTCAGAACAAAAATTTGTATCTACATTTTTTAAATACACAAACACAAATTTAGAAAAATCAGTTGTCCTTTTCTTTGGGTCAAATTTCAGTATGAACAGGCCAATAGGAATAATAAAAAAATAAATAAAATCTATTACATTAAGCTTCACAGAAAGTTTTTTCTGTAACGTTCTGACTTTCTGTAGTTACACTCTTGATATTTTAAATAAAACAGTACATCGTTGCTGGTTGATGCACATAATTGATGTATATTAACACTAGAACACTAGATAAAGTTACCATTGTGGAGAGCAGGCATTTTATGAAAGGAAAAATTTTTTTTTTCTAAATAACATGTCTGTGTCTGTCTGTGTAGGACTCTCCTCTAAAGGCTGTGCAGATGTTATGGGTGAATCTTATTATGGACACGTTTGCTTCTCTGGCTCTGGCCACTGAGCCGCCCACTGAAGCTCTGCTGCTGCGGAAGCCGTACGGCCGGAACAACCCGCTCATCTCCAGAACCATGATGAAGAACATTCTGGGACATGGAGTGTATCAACTCGTTATAATCTTCACTCTGCTGTTTGTTGGTATGAGTCTTACAGACTAAGTGTTTTAGTTGTGGTTTGAGAAAGTAGAAGTTGGACTATACTGTAACATATAGGGTGTAATGAATTATCTTCTGTTTACAGTGGGAATGTGTGTAGGTTAGGGCTAAGCGATATGGACAGAATATTAGTACTGCAGTTATTCTGTGACATATTGTGACTACAATTCCTGTCAATTTATTAAAGGGACCATATCATCACTTAAATAACCGTAAATTCCGGACAATTGTTTTTATTGCGCCCATTTTCTCTCAAAGTTTGAAGAGTGCGGCTTAAAACACGGCGCAGATAATGCATGTTTTTTTCCATTTCACCCAAAACATTTTGCCTCGTAACTAGAGTTTAGATCGGGACCAAAAAATAAGCACCTCGTGTCCAAGCCCGGCGCGACACATTAACTGTAATTTTCGTCCTGAGACCGATTGAAACAATTTTTTGTAATACGTGGGTTGTTTTAATGCTTGATCGCGGCGTCAGCCTGGCACGGCCCGAGGGTAGTGGCAGGAAATATCGTCCTGATGCGCAGACAGGGTCGGGCTTGGGCTCTAGCCGGGTTCTGAGAGAGAAAATCTAAACTCTACTTGTAACCAGACCCAGCTAATCAGTGTTTGTGTTGTTACAAAACCCACATAATACCGTATGCCTTCTTATTCGAGTTCTTAGACGTTCAACAGCCCCATGCTATCTTTTTAATGAGCTGTAATACAGGGCAAGGAACTGGTTACATACATCAAATTTAAATGCATGGTAACACAAACACCCTGCTTAATTATATGGCTGAAGAATATTGATAAAAAATGAATTATGATGATTTATTAATTTACCAAAATTAATTATGATGATCTTTTAAATACACAAACGTATAAATCATCAGGAAAATGTGACAGAAAATAATAGAGGAAAATGAAAAATAATGTTTTGATATTCCTGAACTGAAGTATCTTCAAAAAGTGTACTTAGCACTTTGCTAATATGTGAAGTATAAGCTCCAATTCCAGCAGGGGCAGCTGCTGGCCTAGTGGTTGTCCTTGTGATCAGAAGCTCATCACTGAGGTAGCTTAGAGAGGTACCTCCTGGGTCCCCCTTCTTGATGACAGCCCACCACTTTACTTGGCGAATGGGTTACAAGCAGAGAAAGAATTTCACACTGTGTGCTGAGGTGTGTTGTCGTGTGACTCTAAGGGGCTGCTCCACTTAACTTTACCTGTTAGCTGCATTAATCTGGAAGCTCCAGTGCTTAAATGTTGCACAGTAAAAGTTGCATATTAGAAACTTTTCAGAAACAGCTGCCATACATTGGTTTTAGATTATTGAAAGCAGCAGGTACACAATCATGCTGATAAACGTACTCTTTTTCTGCAACATGTGAATCAATTCTGTGTCTTCCTCAGGTGAAAAGATATTTGATATAGACAGTGGCCGGGAAGCGCCCTTGCACGCCCCTCCTTCTGAACACTACACTATCATCTTCAACACCTTTGTCCTCATGCAGCTCTTTAACGAAATAAACGCACGCAAGATCCACGGGGAGAGGAATGTTTTTGATGGGATTTTTGCAAACCCTATATTCTGCTCCATTGTGCTTGGTACATTCATTGTACAGGTACGTTTCAATACAAATGTATATATATATATTATCATATTTTAATTTATGTGCTCCCTTAGGTTTAGACACAAAATATTGTGATTTCCCATTTCACCCCAAATGTACTACATTATTCAAGACTTATTTTAGAATAGTTAATGTAAGTTAGTTAATGTAACTAACATGTTAATTAACTTTATTCCATACTAATTTCCTCTACAGGAAATGGATAGTATAATATACACTTCAAGATGGTATAGGCATCAAGACGGTTGCTCCAGTCTTATCTGTGTCATGTTCTTTTGTCACATGATGTCAGAAACAACATAAGCAAGTCTTTTGACTTTACATTAGCCTCAAACATGTCTTACCAGATCTACCACCTTTAGGTTACATTTAGGGGCAAATAGGGTAAACAGAATTTTTCACTGAAGTGCTTAATTCATTTTTCTGTGTTAATGTGTGATTGCAGATAGTGATAGTGCAGTTTGGAGGGAAGCCGTTTAGCTGTGCTCCACTGAATGTGGAGCAGTGGCTGTGGTGCCTGTTTGTCGGTGTTGGAGAGCTGCTCTGGGGTCAGGTAATACACTTTATCGCGTTTTTTCTCAGTCCGATCCTCTGGACACCTCAGATGTGCCACGTGTTTTTCCCTACATTGTTTAATGTGCAGCATAAGTGTGGACCACCTGGAGGTCCCTGAGTTTGAAAACCTCTACTGTATTATTACTCATGTCATGTCTGTAATAAAGCATTTCTCTTTTGTATGCATTTGTTTTTATCACTATCATGTTTTTTTCCAGTAGCATATAGAACAATTCAAATTTCAAATAAAAAAAATTCAGGCAACAGGATCAGCATATTTACATGTATATTGTCAACCATTATAAGTCACTTACTGTTTGTTCTGTGAACTGTGTAAAGTTTGGCTACTTACCTCACCGCAAATGAAACACTATATGGACAAAAGTATTGGGACGCTTGATTATTACACATTACAATAACCACTTTGTTGAAGAGTGGAAGCTCCAATAAGAGTGGAAGCTGTTATAACAACATTTCCACAAGATTTGGGATTTTCTTTGGGAATTTGTGCCCATTCATTGTGTGGAGCGTTTATGCAGTCAGGCACTGATGTTGGACGAGAAGACCTGGGTCACAGAGTCAAGTGCTTCCAGCATGACTGTGTCGTCTTGCTTTGCACTCAGGGACACAGTCATGCTGGAATTGAAAATGTTCTTCTCCAAACTGTGTCCACAAGTTTGGAAGCATGACATTTTCCAAAATTAATATATTTTGTACAAGAGTGGCGATGGGTATTATTGAAACACATGAATTCAATAATTAAGAAATCCAATGCTTTGTCCCTCTAGTGTAGTCTTAATGGGAAACATGGATTCTATAAAGGCCATGTATTCATGAACAGAGGTTTTTGCACCCCCTAGTGCCCAAATACTGCTCCACCACAATAGGCTGAATGTTGCATGCAGAGCTACAGCTGAACATTAGTTTGGTTGCTAATAACACTAACATCAGCGTACTTACCTCTGGGTTGGAGAAGGTGTAAAAAATAAGTGTAAATAAATTTATGAATTTGTTTTAAATGTGTTTTTGCATACAGTTGATTTCCTCAGTGCCCACCAGCCAGCTGAAGTGTCTGAAGGAGGCGGGGCATGGGCCAGCACCCGACGACATCCTGGATGAAGATTTGGCTGAGGACGAGGATGAAATTGACCACGCAGAGAGAGAACTGAGACGAGGACAAATCCTGTGGTTCAGGGGACTCAATCGCATCCAAACTCAGGTAAACCCAGGGTTTGCTTCTCCTTTGTGTAGTTCCAATGCAGGGATAAATATTTTGTCATATTTTGTCATTTAATTATTTGTAGTGTTGCTTAACTATTAAATCTGTGCTTAAAAAATTATATGAATTTGACCTTTGAATTTGACCTTTGTCTCATTAACAGACATTTTTTCCTTTTCTTCTTTACTCAAATTGATATTAACTCTCTCCAATATCACTTGTGTATCTTATTTGTTTACTTTGTAAATTCTTTCTTCTCTTCTTCTCTTTGCTCACTCAACTCTCCATCTCCGTTTATTTCTCTCCTTTTTTTATTTTGACTCTGGGTGTGTCGTGTGCCGGTAACTATTCCCATCACTGGTATTTTTGCTTCAATAAAAATGATTATCTTGCTATTATTATTATCATTATTATTATTACTATTATGAATATTATTGCTGGGGTATGAGGGCGCTGCTTCACCTGCTAAAGCTCACTCTCTGTTAAATAATATTACTTTAAAAGACCCATATATCGGGAAACCAGCATTTCTTGTTTGATTTTAAAAATCGATTTTATGTTTTTTGTGAACAATTTTTAAAATATCCATTCACTCCCCAGTCTTACAGTCTATATATGGAATTTAAGCTACTATAACAGTCTGTTTTAGATACATAGTAGTTGCCATATCACAGCCGTGAACATACACTATTTGGACAAAACTGTTTGGATGCCTGACATTTAGACCAACAAGAACTGTAATGATATTGTATTCAAATCCATAAACTTTAATATGGAATTGGTCCCACTTTGCAGCTGGAACAGCTTCCAATCTTCTTGGAAGGCTTTCCTCAAGACTTTGTGTCCTTTCATTCAGACACTGATGTCGGACGGCAAGGCCTGACTCTAAATCTTCCTACCAGTTGCTACCAAAGGTGTTGGATGGGGTTGACGTCTAGTCTAGTTCTTACACACCAAACTCATCCAACTGTGTCTTAATGGAGCTTGCTTTGTAAACTGGGGCACTGAAATGCTTGAGTAAAAAAGGCTCTTCCCAAACTGTGAACACAAATTGTCTTAGTATGCTGACGCACTAAGATTACCCTTCACTGAAATTAAGGGACCTAGCCAATACTTTTGTCCATATAGTCATATAGTGTAGTTATGTAAGCCCCACCATTGCTTCTACAGCATTTTGAATCCAAACCCTGCAGCCTGCCCCCTAGACTGTATTGGTTTATATCCATCTACTACGCATTTTAGCCCCATCCATAATTTTACAGCAGTTTTAACCCCACCAATTCGTTCGACAGTTTGACTCAGAAATGACATTTTTTGCATATTAAAAAGACTTGGCACAGTAATCAAACTGTCGGTTTAAGGGATGCGGAGTTACAACTGCTTTGGGCCCAAACAATAAATGTGTACTTTTGGGGAAAATAAAACAAATCAAGAAAACTGTACAATATGGGCCTTTTAAAGGCTTGGAAATGCATACATGCTCACACACACACTCCCTCACGAAGATGTGCCTGAAAAATGTTCTCATGTGTATTTTTTCTTACTCTTCTGTCCCATCCATCTCCACTTTGCTCATTCAAGCATGTGTGCCTGTGTGTGTGTGATGTGCCTCTCTCTCTCTCCTGCAGATGGAGGTAGTGAGCACCTTCAAGAGAAGTGGTTCGTTTCAGGGTGCAGTGAGGCGCCGCTCGTCCGTGCTGAGCCAGCTCCATGACGTAACCAATATTTCTAGTCCCACACACCTAGTTCTATCTCCTGCCAATGCAACTGGTGCCCCCGGGAGTGAGTTCCAAAATAACCTAAACGGCACAGAGCCTCTACATTCATGCAACGAAGATGTCTAGCCTACACACACAAACACACACTCACACAAACACTTGCACACTCACATTAACATTATTACCTGCCTTCAGATTGTGATTTGGCTGCTGAATGTGTGAGAGAGAGTGATAGAGAGAGCAGAAGAGAGAGAGTAGTCCTCTGATCCACTATTGTTTTTAATATGCCCCGCCAAGTAGCCCCATTACCGGGAAATCTCTTAATTCCTTTTAAGGACCTCTGCTGTGAAACCCAAACCCAAGACACTTCTTCCTGTGAAGTGTCATCAGAAAATCATAAGACACCAGAGCTTCATAAAACATCATAAATCACTAAATCATGAGCAGAACTTACACAGGAATTGTTACGTTCCTGAAAAACAATGGCAGACAAAAAAGCCAGAGCAAGAAAATGCTAAAGTATGTAGAATATTTTGACAATATTTATGATTTTCTACATTCAAAAAACTATATCACAGCCAGTTTAAGCCAAATTATGACGTATAACATGTTAGGTAACAGGAATAGATAGTGCATCCTAAGGGGAAGTCTGCAAGGGCACATAAAAACAGTACTGAGAAAGGGGACCGCTCTGAACTCTCTTTCTTTCTCTTTCTTTCTGTCCATTTCTGTTGTGTGCTCATGCTTTTCCACTGGCTGTGTTTTCACTCGTGTCCCTCCTTCACTACCTCATCACCCTCAGGCTGGATTTCTGAGCTTTGCTTCTTTTTTTTTCAGCTGCGTTTATTTCTCTCCAAACCTCTCTCTCTCTCTATCTCTCTCTCCCTCTCTCTTTTTCTCAGAACCCTTTCAGACCCATTCACTCATTCAGTAATTATAAAATGACCATCGAAAGTGCCACACATGTCTTTCAGTCATGAAGAGATACACATCTCTTACCCATCCACCAATTTTGCTGCTTGTTAGTTTTTCACTTGCCACGACTTTCTAAAACGCTGACAGACACAAACGAGTGCCGTGAACTAAGCGCTGGTTGTAAACTGACGAGTATAAGCCCATGATGGTTTTGAAAACGAAAACTTTGCTGATCTTTTCTTTGTCCTATTTAGGAGCACATGCATCATTTTCTGCTGTCGCATGCTTGTTGGCTCTAACGTTTTGTTTTGTTTCGAATTGCTCAACCCTTAGAAGTGCAGTGTTCTTGCCGTTCAGCTATTCGTTCAGTTCACATAACAGAAAGAGGTTGATGTATCGATTAAAAAATATTACTGCTACAGTTGATTACACAATGCAGGACTGAACGTTTTCTGTCTGTTTTAATGTCAAAACATGCAAATTATGCTCTTTTCCTTGAGAATAACTTTCCACATAACAGCTTTTCATAATCAAATGTATGATATAATGAAAAATTTACTCACACAGCTAAATGTAAATATGTGGTGTCGTTTGAAAGTGTGGAACCTGTACTTTCTGCACATTTTCTTCTGTGTTCAAGTTACAGCGTGCTTTTATTGCCGGCAATAACTGTGACTTCTAAGGGTTACGAGCTTCTCTCTTTCTCTTTCCTTTTGCAGGCTCTGAGTTGTAAAGTGATACGAAAACTTCTTTACCTCATTTGACTTTCTTTTTCTTATTTCTTCCTGTTGATTTTCTGGTCATAACAATCTTTTCCTCCTTGTTTGCTCTTTCAATTCATTTCTAATGAATTAAGGCCATGTAGTGCATGTCAGACAACTTACAGTGAGAAAATGCTCGGTAAGATTGATTTTGGATTTGTTTATTTGTGGAAGAATCTGTGTCCACTAGGTGGCAGCAGGCTGACCTGTGCCTTAATCTAGTCAATATTGCTGCAGCTGTAGCCCCTTTCTTTACCCCGTTTCAGTTCTTCCAGTTCTTTCTGTCTCTAAGCTGAAAGTTTCTTTTCTCTTTTCTTCCTTTTCTTGTTTCTGGCTAACTTCAGGGTTGTCGGTTCTGTCTTGTTTTGTCCGGTCTCCATCTCTCCTATTCTCCGAACAAATTTTTTTTGTTTTTGTATTTGTTTGCCCATTTTCATGGTTTTGTCACATTTGTCTCAGTTTGTTGCTTCTGGTTGGTTGTCCAGAAGTTTGTTTCTTTTTTAATTCAGTGTTAAATTCCCTAGAACTCAAATGTAAAAGTCCGCTTGGTCTCATTGTGCACTGTTCTAAAAAAACGTAACTCTTACATAATGATAATGGTCAGTTCATGGTTACGTTTCTTATTATGAAAAACATTTCATGTTACCTATGACCACGATTTGCCTTGGTTGGACCTCCAAAAACATATTTGTTATTGATTTACTTTCACATTCCTAAGAGTTTAAAGATTTGCCTGTAAACTTGACCTCTCTGCTCACTGTTGTCTACAAGTGGAAAATATTAGAAAAATAGAATTTCTTCAATTTAATTATATTTAATTGAATTTTACATTGAAAGTTGTCACCCTGTAACTGTAGATTCATTTTAATAAATAGGTCAGTTCCCTCATTTTATATACAAGAAGGATTGCAATTTGTAAATTATATCTGTTTTATTAACCGAATGTCTTTTATTATGACAGTGCATAGTGTGTACCAACCAAATATTTGATTTGTAAAGACATTATACTTTTTAAACAAGAACTATCCAGGATTAGGTGTGATCATAGTTTACTATTATTTATCATTTTAACTAACTGGCTAACACTAACGTTATAAGAAGCTCTAGTACATGAAGGTGTAGTTTAAGCTGGTTCTCTAAAAATTAACATTGAACGCCAAATTAAAATAATCCCAAAACATGAATTCTACGGTAGCTTGCCGGCTAGCCTAACTTCAGCAGATATTCACTACAGGTTTAGATGATACAATACTAAATAGCTGCCACTTTTTTAACAAGATATTTGAGTTTATCAATAATTTTGATAAGACTTCTTATTTATCAGTTAAATAATGGATGTTTTTGTGATCGCTGGCGATGACTACAACATCTAACGGTTAAACCCGAGTTGGTTTAATCTTGGTCTGTGCGCAAGCTCCTTTATATCATCATATTCAGTTTAAGCCCTTCTCTCTCACTCCTCTTGTACTGCGATTGGTTGGAACATTTTGTGTTTGGGCAGAGCCATTCAAACACAATTCCTGTTCTGTTTTTCCATTCAGCTCCTCACACTAGACTGCAGACACACTGCACCAGGCAAGAGACTCTTCCAGTTTATTTTTCTTCCCACATCACGCTTTTTATTATCAAGAGTTGTGGGCCTTATACTCGAAGCGTTTACAACGTGACTGAAAAAAAAGTAACACAACAAAACAACTCACCAAGAATGAGGATCATATGAATTAGAATCGATTTAAAGCGGCTATTTGGAAAAACAAATCACCTGCTCGAACTTTTGATGTGCGTTTGTGTTCATGTAAACCTCCTCTCTCGTCTTGTTGCCTTTTGAGTCGCTGCTATGTGCTTGGACTGCTGTGAGTTTGTGCGTGCGTGCGCGTCTGTGTGCGTGTGTGTGTGTGTGTGTGTGTGTGTGTGTGTGTGTGTGTGTGTGTGTGTGTGTGAACTCAGCATGCGGATGCAGGCAGCGGTATTAGGTTGCACTGCCCATGTGCATGCTGTTCTTTTCACTCACTCTCTTCTTTTCATGTAAGAGAATTCAAAGCAGCAAAATTCTCTCGCATACACATACATGACAAGATCAAAACAAAGACAGAAATGGACTTTGGCAAATGGATTTTTGTTTGTTTTCAAAGATTTCTCTTCTTGAATGTGTGCTTGCATGTCATGCATGAAGGGGGGGCCATGCACCCACCAAGGAGGTTTGCGCTTGGGTTCATGGGAAGAGAAGAACCCCCATGAATTCAGTCTTTAGACCTTTTTATGCTCTTAAGGAGGGTGGAAGGGTAAGTGTTTTTTTGTTTTGTTTGTTTTCTTTTGTTTTTTAACATGGCAACCAACATCCCTGTAAAAATCCTTTAATAACAGTGTCAGTTTTTCAATTGCACTGAGGTTTGACTTACCTTGCGAGGGTGAATGTTGCTTAAGCCAATTTCGTATTCCTCTAGATCACCTATTATGAATGAACCATTAGAAAAGAATGTTAAATCAATAAAGTATACAAACATTAACCAATGTAATCTGTTCTTTAAAGAATGTCCAGTCCTTCCTGTATGACAGGGTTCTTCCAACAGTATGTGAATTATATGCATGTATTTATTTTTTTGGTGTTGTTTTTGTGGACTTGTGGTGTGTTGTACATTTCTATGTTTCATGTATATTTCATTCTCTGCTGAGCACAGAATGTTTTGTGTATTTTGTGTGTGTGTGGTGGATTTAGTTATGATGTGTACTGAGTACACTTTAACAGAGGATCTGAATGTGTGTGTGTGTGTGTGTTTGTGTGTGTGTTTATTTGTTTCATGTAACAGTGTGGGCCTGTCATGTCACTGTTTTAATTCTGTGTGCACTGTCTTTCTGATGCATGTCATTTCCGTAACTATATGTCATTCTCCAGCGATAGAATAAGTAATTATTTTATTTCCCCATCAGGCTGTGTGTTTTCCCTTTAATGTTGCTTTTTGTTTGTTAATGTTTTTTGGGTGATTGTCACTCCTCTGATGTGCATTTCTTTTTGCGCGTCACACTGTGAAGTGCCTTACACACAGTCAGCCAAAGCCAGCAGGACAGAAATCTCAGGCGAACAAGCCGCGTGTGTGTGGCTGCGGCTATTCTGCAAGACGCCAGGGGGGCTAAGGCTGCTTTGACAGACCACATGTAGCACGCTTTTGTCAAAATAGCATTTAGGACCATTTGAAATCACTCTCATTTTGCTCATGGAAGCTGCTTAGTTTCTCCATCCTGGAGTCTTTGATGTGTCAGGCCTTGCTGAATCCAGAAAGTTATTAAGAGACCAAACTTTCCATTGTTTTTATGAGAGGACTCTCATTACTGTTTTGCAATGTATGAAAGTGAACGCACAAGTTAAAGCAGGTTGAGAAGAACTCGAGGCCACAGCTGTGAAATTTTTCTCAGCCAGTTTAGGCCATTAGTGTTGATGGCAGGAGGTCTAAACTTGTCTCCACTTTTCTGTCCCTTTGACCCCTCGTTCTTTGCCCCCCATGGTTTCCTCCCGTTTGCCCGGTTGACCCGTAGATCCGGGTGGTGAAAGCCTTCCGTAGCTCGCTGTACGACGGTATGGAAAAGCCGGAATCCCGCAGCTCCATCCATGACTTCCAGGCCCACCCTGAGTTCATCATTACCGACTCCGGTCACAGCATCCCACTGATCGACGAGACAGATGTGGACGACGAGTCAGAGCGCTCCAACCACAACCATGTCTGCATTGCTCTTCGTCACGGTCCTCTTCCTCCATCCTCTCTGCCTCCTCAGCGGCCGCCACGCTCGCGTTACCCGACCCGACAGCAGAGCCTTCCAGTCACACTCAACTGCAACAACAACGCAGCAGAAAGCCGAGTGTACCTGACTCGCCCCGGACCGCCTCCCGCCCCCCCAAGCCCACTGCATAGCTTCGAAACCTGCCTATAGAGATCCATAGATGACCACTGACCAGGCGTGCAGGTCTGGCCAGCCATGAGTTTAACTAAGCAAAGGAAGTGTGATTTTTATAGAAGTTTTAAACTTATTGACGTTTTACTGCCCCCATCCCAATGCACAACTTTGAACTGCCTTCAGAGGTCAATGATCTAGGCTAGTGATATGGGTTTAATCTATGGAGAAAAAAATTAAGTGTTAGACTCTTACATTCATAAAGCATAAGACCCTTGTCCCTCTCCCTTGTACAAACAATGCTTTGGACCAAACTTACAGCTTCAGAAACGTTCCTTTTGCTCTTCAATAAGTGAACAGTAATCCTTGCTGGACCGACCCTTGATCCAGCAACCTTGCTTTGATGTTGCACTGGACAGGAGCCCACAGACTGATGGACTCTGCTTTGACTGATTTTAAAGACAATGGACTTTGTGTATGTAAAAAAAAAATAGTTATAGAAAGATGAATAATAATTCATAATTCATTTCACCTTTTAATTGATCTTACTGTTCCGATTATTATTGTGGTTACTTCAGCTGAAATTACTGCAGCTACCGAGACAGTTACTCAAGTTACAATGCTTTATCAATTAGCTTTATATATTCATGATGTTTGTGTGTATGATGTGTGTATGTCTACTGGTATGTTTGTATTATTTGTTTGTTGGTTGGTTTGCTGGTGTTGCTGTCTTTGTTTATGTGTCCTCATGGTCTTATGTTCTCTTTCCGTCTCTGTGCTTTGAGTGTGTTGTGTATGTCCTATTAAGACAATAAAGAAAACTTATATTAGTAATATAAATAAACCTAGAGCTACTGCACATAGCGATTGTTTGGTACAGTATTGGCTGACAGTGGCAGTAAAAGATAAAGACTGGAAGACGAGAAGATTGATGGTTGGCCTTTAATGAAAAAGATGAATTCAGATTTCTTTGTGAACAGACATGTCGAACAGTGTAACTGTTTGCAGGACGGTCGAGGAGAAAGTTTGTTTTTTTGCTTTCCATGTAGCGCACTGTATTACCATTCTAACTGTGTTCATTGTGATGTCTTTAACTGGAAAGCATGATTCAAAATCAAATATATTTTACAGGATAATCATGGTTAACATTGATTTTGTATTTAAAAGTATATGTGTATCTAAGGACACAAATATATTGATAGAGAATTTCGCTATATATGCACCTATCACAGTGCTAAATGCTTTTAAGGACTAAAATATAGTCAACATTCAAGCTTTAAGGAGGCTGCTACTACTGTTTTTTATCCCTGTGCTATTTTGTCCATTTAAGTAGATAGTGTGTCATGCATGGTCAGAAAGCATATAAGGAAGTCGATATGAGATAAGAGATCTTATGATGCAAGTGTGTGATGATTAGACAAATATTGTGCTATAGAAAACAGCTTCAGACAAAAAATGTATAATGTTTTGAGGTATTATTTAATCAAACCGACCCTTTAATCATGTTTGACTTGTCCTGAGGCGATCAATGACTCTATGCGGGATGCGGCTTTGTTTTTCTCCTCCCCACGTTAGCATTCTGCTGATGCTAAAACCAGCTCATTAATGATGCAGACGAAGAAGCCTAAAAGAGATGAACGAGGACTCATCTGAATAATTAGTATACAAAACACAGAAGTAGAACTCCAGGATTTAAAACAGGTTTATAGGCTAGCATGTTCATTTTGGGTGTGACCCAGGCAGTGGTTCAGTATCTGACCAGCTTATTTTACGAAGTGCATTCTTAATTCAGCTGTAAAGAATAAAGCTGCTCTGTGACTTGTGAACATGGACTACTCTGAATAATTAGCACAAATGATACAAAATCTTGACCATGGGTGCTATACTAGCATGGGTAAATTTGTGCTAAGGTCAGGTTTTCATTATCTAGCCACTTATTACAACCTAATTTTCTTCATTTCTCTTATGCTGCAGGGAATATAATGGTGAAACCATTTCAAATAAGTCACTAGAAAAGTGCATTTCCTGAGGACATGCAGAGTAATTGCACAGCTTTTCTTTGAAACATCCTTCCTCTGTATTAGTGTTTCAATGCGGAAGCTAAGGTACCCCACATTTTGTTAAAATGTTAGCCGGACATTCATTCCAAAATGAAAAACAAATGGTGGAAAATTGTCATGCAGAAACAACACATCAGTATACTGATGTTAAACTTTGTATATATAAAAACAAATTTTCTTGTGGTTATCTTACATAAAAACTACAACCTCCCAGCAACGATTTACAACACTGACTACATTAGAGTAAACACATGTGGGAAATGTTTCTCTTAGTCATGAATGTTACCTCAAATTCCAGTAAGTAATAGAAAAAGAAAAAAACTTAGCCTGCAACTCTTTTTCCTCCACCAAATGAATCATATATTTAGTGGAAAAAATTCTCTGTTTCCTATCACATCACTACTGCTGTAATATTTCCCAGCTATGAAAAGTGTTAAAAGGGGGAATCTGTTCCCCAGGAGCCTTGTCTTGCTTAAGTAGTATCTGTTTCACAGCATTATGATTTTAATTCTAATGTAATGTACTATTAATAACACTATCTGCAGAGCGCATGCACTCACAGCACCTGATATATGGTACCAGGTATCAGTAAAGCTGCATTAAAGTGTCGTTGCATAAAACCAGCTTTAAATTGATGCATACTACCTTGAGGAAAGTTCAAAACATACCCACCTTTTGTCTGGGTCAGCATAGCTGGTGTAGAACCTTTTTAGAATAAAACACAGTACAACAATCAAATGGAGCTTAACTGTTTTTTCTCCAGCAAAAAGTTATATCAAAGCGTTAATTTACCAAACATGCGTGAGAACATCTGGAAGCATTGTCTGTCCTCAAATGTCCTCATGAAACACCTTATGTATTCTGAAGTGCACATGAAAGATCGTTAGCAAAACCTTGTTTTTAAATAGATAATGAGTAAAAGTTAAGGGAGAATTATTTAAAACAAAGACCAAAATACCCTTCTTATTTTGGAACAGCTCTCTTGCCACATTGTCTTCTGTAAATGAAAAGGAGAGGGAAATATTATGCCTTATGACAGACAATCTGACCAGTTTTGTTCAGAATCATGGAAAAGTGATATGATTGAGAAGATGTGAGAGTAAGTAATAATATAGAGTGAATAAAAGCCCTCACCTAACATAGAGTGGAAATGCTCATCCCTTTGTTCAAAGCAGAAGCTGAATGATCTGCAGGCTTTCTTCATCCAGCACATCACCAAACCTTAAACAGAAAACATGAAAATAACAGAGATTTTATAAAGTTTCTTAAAGTGTTGTAGTTCATATTTCTGCCATCTTACTATTACAAATACAAGGCCATACATGGGAATAGTCCACAGAAAAGCTGTGGGTACAGACCCCATGTACACCTGGTTATTTCATGTGTGTATAGTCTATTTAAAATTTTAGCTTCCGGCATTTACAGTGAGTAATTCATCTTTAGCTCTGAAATAGGTCTTTCATGCATGTGAGAGACTGTAGAGCGTTAATCTGTTTATGTTAACCAGAAACAGTTACAAGGTCCACAAATAATGTGTTAACTTGAATAGGATTTAAAAATCCACTACATTCATTTTAGTAGGTGAAGGGGCGTAATGGTACTTTTTCATAACCTAATGTTTTTAAATGAATACATTTAAAATAACTTCTGGATGAGGAGTTAGGAGATAGTGTTGAATCTTTCTTAAAGTTTATATATTTGAAGGCAATATTATAAAAAAGTCCCAATATTCTTGCCAGATATTGTATTGCATAAAACACCTGAATTAAAATGCCTTTTCTCTCAAATTAAAATCTGAACTGTATAGGTAATTTTAATTATAAAAAATATTTTTCACAGAAAATTCCAAATACAGAAACTGGGAACCTGGTTCTGATATTCCAAGAAGCAATGTGAAGTTGTTGATGTGTGGTTCTGCTTTTTCCAGCAGATCCCCCAAAAAGCAATCTGCAAGGAGAAATATAAAATGTTTAGTGACTGGTGTGTTTGATGCAAGTCCCATACTCGTGTGTGATGTGTAAGGATTTTACCCAAAAACTGCCTCCTGCTCTGATGACCGGTGTAATTAACGCAACGGTGGCTTGAATCTATTACTGTCTCAAAGATTTCCTCTGTTGTAAAGAGAATACAGTTACTTCGTACTAATCTTTTCTTATAACCAAAAACATGAATGAACAGAGATCATTAAAATGTACATTGTTACCAACCAGATTTATACTGAAAGTCTTCAATTGCTGTGAAAGCATTCTTAGCCCACCCTGGGGAAAAAAGGATGTTTATTTTCAGAATTGCTTTATTATTCAAGACTTATTTGTCATAAGTACAGAGAATGGGCAGAGTTAGCATTACCATTAAAAAACAAATGGCAACATATAACACAACAATCAACATGAGGTAATAAGTGATATTAAAACCTGACAAGGCACGGTAGAAATATAAAGAGCAACAGTAGGCAAAGTTTGCAATATACTGAATTAGTACTGAAACATTAATATTGCACATTAGTGTGTGTTGAACTGTTTTATATCAGTGAGTAGGAGCTGGTGTGTGTGCATTGAGCTCTGAGCTGCATGGGCAGAAAGAAGAAAAGGAGGGCAGAAAGAAGAAAAGATTGATCGCAGGGTGACCTTCAGGATGCACTTTGTAGTTCTGAGGCAGCGCATGGTGTAATTGTCCTGGATTGTGGATATCTGATGATATTCAGAGCAGTTTGTATCACCATTTGCAGAGGCTTCTAGACCTGAGCAAAGCAGCAACCACACCAGGATGCAATACACCTTTTGAGGATGGACTCCCCCTTACATCTATAGAAACTGTAGTGGATATCCAGGATTTCCACAGACGCTTAAGAAAGTGAAGGAATTGTTGGGATTTTTAATAGTAGCTCCTGTTTTTTGTCTACTTGAGTTTAGAACTGATGAGGACCCCAAGGAATGTAAATCCTCTGATCCTCTTTACAGCATCACCTCTGATGTAGATGGCATGGACTGCATCTTTCATCTTTTAAGACTTGCTACTCTGGTTTGCTGAGTAAAAATAAAGAAAGTTGCTATCCTGACACCCCTCTGTCAGGAACCACATAAACACTGCTGGGGGGGCAGAATGGCAGGGCCTTTCTTCTTTTGCATCATTCGGTGGCCAACCTACCATTGAGGAGTGTGCACAATTGGAAAAAAAGGAAAAATAGATTTTCAGCGTGAGAAATCGGAGGTGTGGCGTGAGAGAGTGGGATGACAGTCAGATGCGTGTGTCTCGCGCTTGTTGCATGAGAGTTGGCTGCCCTGCAGTTCCTAATGAAGTCTATGAGCACCAGGTCAGAGGAGTTTCTGAACATGTCCCAGTCAAATCAGTGCTGTGGACATTCTTCTGCCTCTGGTGTCCAGCACTGTAACATCTGAGCAAGCTACCAACTCTGGTGGTGCAGGAGATTATTTTTTTCCATCATTTAGGGAGTACACAAACAAGAATAACAAGTGTGTGAAGAGCAACATTTAACACACTGCCATGCACGAGTGCCACCTTGGTTACTGGCCTGTGCAGAACCTTTGCATTTTTTCAGTATTTACATGCTCACACTGCTTGAAGACTCTTAGCTTTTCATTTACATTTTCTGAGTAAGGATTGGTTTTGAAGGATTACAAATTTAAGAAACTGTTTAAAATAATCTGATCTTATGTTCTGTAAAGGTGCAGTAGAATGTAATTACATCAGACTTATCATTCTATCAAGCAAAAGTTGTAACAAAGAGGTTACTCACAGTTCCTGTCTGCTTATTGTAAGTCAAATGAGCCAGACTATGGAGAGATTCACCTTTGTTTGTAATGGCTTT
>JBBKCR010000018.1:0-14285 GCA_037577295.1 Ladigesia roloffi
GGTCTGACGCCCATCCACTTTCATTAAATGACTACCAGACTGCTACGGCTAAAGCTAATAATCTGCGTTTGTGTTCTCCTGAGGAAATAAAGTCACCTTCGACTTGGATGTCCTGGGGGTAAGCAAATAAACATCAGATTTTCATTTTAGGGTGAACTGTCCTTTTAAGTTTTAAAAATATATAGTTAATATTTGCACTTACATGCTTAAGGACTGCACTAGGCTCTTGAAAGGCTAACTTGGCCGTGAGACTGAATTCCGGGTTCTTGATTCCATGCATCAGACTGAGATGATTCTTTAGCATAGAAGGCTGGGTGAAAGTCATCCTTTCATTTGTGCAACACCTTTAAAACAGTCGCAAGAATAAAACGGCAATAAAACGGCAGTTGGCAAGTATGTACATTGTATTGATATTGATGTAATACATAAATAATTTAGAGAATTTTATTTTATAAGTTTTTCCCAGGTGCACACTGTAGTGAACAGTTTACATTTTGGCTTGACCCCACATTAGAACACACAGGGATGGAACAGCAACAGGAGGTAAAAAGAAACAGAGATTGTCAAAATGGACCCAATTCACTTTGTGCTCTCTAGCGAAGCTTTTAGTTTTATAGACATTTAGACCACAAGAACAGCTAATCAAACATCCGTTAGATTCAATATTCAATAACGTAATCTTACCAGCATATGTAAACTTTCTTTTTGTTACCATGGTCATTACGAATGTGTCTTCTGAGACTTGTAGAAGAATTGAAGGACTTTCCACACTGCCTGCAAGGATTTCTCTTCACAGACTTCATAGAAAAAAAAAGATTTTGAAATGTTACCATTCTGTGTATATGAATGTATTGAGCAGTGTTACAAAAATCACAAACGCTCCATTTTCACTGTTAACTGATAAAAGCAGTCCTTACCGTGCCATGGCTGTTCTTCATATGACTAACATATGTCTCTCTGTCGGGCACCCACAAAAGACATTCTCCACAAGTCCAGCCCGTGTTCTCCATACTACTGGACCTCTGCACAGTTGAGGCATCTCTAGCTACTTTGACAGCCCCATTACTGGGCTTGCTCAGCTTTGTCTGGTGGTTTGCAGAGGCACGTTTAAGATTACGGGAAGTTAAGTCTGCCTCAACCATTTGGCATTTTTCACCTCTGTAAACACTTCTGTGAACTCCCTGTAGAAAACCAAACACACGTGTATTCTGGTTACAGCAGTGTGACATGTGAATAAAAACCTCCAGACTTTTAACTGTCAACAAACCTTGAAATGCTGCACCAAGGACAATTTTTCCATGAAGACCGAGGTGCACTCAGGACACCTGAATGTAGACGTACGCTGATGCAGATGTTGATACAATAGCTGCTTCTTTTTAAAAACTGTTTCACAGGAGCACTTGTGGATCAGCCTGCAAAAATCACAGGAGGAATTTGGCTACTATGGCAGAACACAACACACATACCAGAGAATAACTTAAATAAGTTAAAAAGGAACCAATCACCAGACTCCGTATGTTACACTACAGAGCAACATTTTCATTTTAGTTTATAGCGCTTGGGAAACTGTTCCAGTGACATCATGGATTGGGTGTGAAAGGAGCAAACTCTATTACTGTTTTCTATGTTTGAGGGGAACTGCTGCACATGTGTCTGTTCACCTCGGGGCCCCAGGTTACCATTGCTGGGGCCCTGTGTCAAAATCTCACAACTCCACACACGCTCTATCGACCCTCAGTTACACTTTCAATTAAATTTACCTCTATAGACACTAGGGCTGGACACGAATACTTGAATATTTGTTCGGCAGGATGGCATTCAAGTTTTCATTTTGAGATTCGAATATTTGAAAGAAGAAAAAAAACACAAGCTGTCCCATTATTTTTGACCCCCACCGCATAGATCCACTAAACAGGCACCAATCCGCCTCAAACTTAACAGGAGACCTTTCCAACAACCCCTTCCACCCCCGGAGGTATTGACTTACTCTCTAGGGGCACGAACCTGTACTCTGTAAAGCTGTTTTGTGACTACTTGATTGTAAAAAGCTCTACATAAAAAAAACATAATTGAACTAGAAAAACCCACTTACTGATATAAAGGTTCACTGCCACCATGCTTACTCCTCACATGCGTAATGCATCCATCAGATGATTTGAAAGCAACAGGACAGAGGGTGCACTTATAAAAGACCCTACAATGTTTCTCTTCAATATGACTCTTCAGAAGTGGAAGTGACACGAAAAGCATTTCACAATGTAGGCACCTGGAGGAAAATATACATTTAAACAAAAGTTAAAAAATAAACAGTGGGAAGACAATGTTTTTAAAAATAAAAAAAAAACATGAATGAGAATTAGCCACAGTCGGGGTTACTTACGAGTGGCCAACTTTCCGTGCATAATGAAGGCAGTTCTTCTTCACGTGCTTCTGAAAATCCACAGAGCGAATGATAGCCCCACACTCAGGGCAGCAGAGTGGGGGCGTGTGTGTATGGATTCGCTGGTGGGCTCTGTAGCTGCACTTGTTCGGCAGCAGCATTGAACAAACTTGGCACATCTATTTTAAACAAACCACAACCAATCTAAATATAAATATGTTATATATACAAAAATGTTTTAATGGATTACAACAGAGTCACCTAATCACATCAAATAGTTTTAAGATCGTTACTCACCAAACCCTCAGACTCTGTGGAGGACCTTTGGAAATGACCTGCAAGTGCTAAATAATCCGACATTTGCTTATTGCATTCCAGGCATCGGAGTCCATACCAGTCCACTTTGTCTGGATAGAGAGGCAGAACAGCTTGGTTTTTGGATGGCAGCACAGTGCTTCTTCCTTTAGTCATCTTTACTGGAGCCTGTTCATACGTAGTGGCCACAAACATCTGATCAACAGCAATGGGCTTCATGAACAGCTGAGAGCACTGCATCATCATGCCTTTATTCTTGTGATCCCGAGCATGTGCTAAAAGGGCACATCTGTTGTAGAACACCAGAGTTTTTGAGCAGTGTGTGCAGGTCACTTCAATATGCACACTCCGTCTACTGTAATGAAAGGCAAGGCTCTTTTCAAGTCCAAATGAATCACCACACTCCAGGCAGCAGTAGCCATGGGCTGGGAGCTTCAGGTTACTGTCAGGTGGCGGATTCAGGTTGGGCACATACGTTGGCACGGGGTTTGAGTAATTCAGCAGCCTGTTTAAAGTTCCAGCAGCTGTACTGGGTATGATGGCATGCGTGTTTGGAGAGATTTTTTTAACTTGGTGCACTAAAGGTACGCTGCTGCATGCTGTGGGCGGGGGCAGCTGGGAATGATCTTGTCTGTGGGCAGAGGACCTTGCTGTAACTGAAGCAGCAACACTGTGTGGGACTAGATTTAGGTTGGCTAGGTGTAATGCCTTGGGAAGGTCATTTGGATTGGTAGAGCAGCCTGCTTGAGATGGAGAAACCTTTCTCTGCGTGTTTGCTTTCTGATTTCCTTTCAATCCAGAGCTAGTGTTTGGGGATTGGGATTTTTTTGAGCTTTTAACCGCTTCAGTATTTGCTGACACATGACATGAGAGAGGGGTCTTCACAGACTCCTGTTCCGGGTTCTCAGAAATAACTTTACTTATATCACCGGAGAGACACACAGGCAATATTTTAGAGAAACAATCTTCCACTGATGACTGAGATGGAGATGACCCAAAGGGTGACTGGAGGTCTTCCGTTTCAGAATCAGGAAATATGCTAGTAACTGTCCGTTTGATTTGTCCAGAGGATGTTTTGATTGTCTTTATTCTGACTTTTGGTATGGCTGGAGATGAGCCAGCAACCAGAGCAGGAGATGCTTTTCCACTGCTGTCGCTACAAATACTCACAGGGCTATCAGGTTGTTTAATTAACCGTTTAACTATTTCAAGAGGGCTACTTGGGCTCCTTGGTGATATGGGCAATTTCGGACTAACCTTCATTGCCTCTTTATGAGCCAATGGCAAGTCCGTCGAATTAGTTGGTTCACTGTGACCTTTTCTCAAAGTGACCAACGCATCAAGGCAAGAGGAAAGTTTAGAGGTCTGAGTTTTGACACTTGCACGAGGAGAAGATGGGTTGGTTTCAGGAGTTGGATATGCACTTGTTGCATCATTTTCAATTGTACCATCCACTGTCAATTGATCACATATGTTGTCCATTTGATCTTTTTTATTCTCCAAACTCCTGCTTCTGTGAAATATGTCATCACTACTGGAATTGTTTTCAGAATCAAGATCTCTCTTATGGCTCTTGTCAATCATGCTGCATGCTTGGGATTTCCCATGAGAGTCTGAAATAGAGGTATCTGAAGAGACAAACAGCGAGTCATTTGGGAAATATAAATCATCATGATGTTGATGGTTGTTATTAATATTGCTCAGAGTTTCTGTTGACTCTGGGCTGGATACAGGACTTAAGTCAAGCACTGACTTTAAAAGATGTGGAACCTTTTCAGTCTTGTAGGTCATAGGACTTTTTTCTGTTAAACTGCTTGAACAGTCTCCATTCAGATGTGATATATCCAACATATTGTAATTGCCGTGACTAACAAGATGTGTTTCAAGGGAGCTAGAACAAGCTCTGAACCCGTTTTGCAACAAATGTCCCAACTGCGAGTTCTCTTTCACCATAAGGGGTTCATAACCGTCCTGGTGATTAGTGTTTTTCACAATAACACTAACAGCTGGGGCATCTGACGCAGTCGCTGGGTGAGGGATTGAAACTGTAGTATCCATGCACAATTCTGGGTGCTTAAGGGGAGACTCATCCTGGCTGTCCTGGATGGCCTCCTTGGCATCCAAACTGGTAGCATCAGGGATGTCAAAAGCAGCCAAGAGGTCATCAAAATCAGGGGTCTTCATGTCACCCATGATTGATATCTTTCAGAGACCTGACAAAATAAGACATTATCATTTCAACAAATACATGACTTCTCTGAAGCAGTTTACACCAGTAGTTCCCAATCCTGGTTCTGTAGTTTCCTTGGTCTATCAAACTTGAGGCAACTCCTCAGCTTATTACTTTAATTGAGCTGGGTTTTAAAGAAAGACAAAGCATTAAACTATGCAAGGCAGGAGTACTCCTGCATCAAGACTGAGAAACACAGGTTTAACCACATAAGATTGCAAAAACTAAAGGTAACCTTGATCAATGTATGTCACACTAATTGTTGACGCAAGTATTACCATTTGATGCTTGATCATTCATCGCTACCACTCTATGAGATTTGGCGTCTCCATCGGCCGTTTTTCAGTCCACCTTCACCTCATCGACTCTTTTAGGGAGACCCATAACAGTCAGCCGGTTCAACAATATGTCAAAACTTACAGTAACTTTGACGCTCTTCTCAGCATATTCGGAATGAGGCGGGTAGAATCAAGTACGTGACTGTAGTTCTGGGTTATCAGTAACTGTCCTGCTTCATGGCACGCCATTTAGCAAGCATTTGAAAACGTTATCAAATACCTATCGGGCGTATAGCATATCTGCCACACGATCAAGCGACCTTGCCAACGAGCAAATAGCTACAAAGCCACCGGGTTATTTTAGACTGTCTGATACTGGCTAGCTAGAAAATTGGACTTACTCTTGCAGTCCAGAGAAGGTTTAAGCTAAGCTAACGAGCCAAGTTTCACTGGCAGTGTCGAAATATTTTTCGTCATGCGTTACGAAATTTCCAGCCTTTCGAGCAATGTAGTGTGGATCATTTCGAATCCGCTGCTTTCGGATATTTGCGTTAAGTACTCCAACTGAAAGACGCGGAAGAACAGCTCGGTTTATCCCGAGCTAACGACGCTGGGCTCTCTGTTAAAGCTAGCTGGCTAGCTCCACGATAGCGTTTGCTGCTTAAAAAACACCATACGGCCAGGTTTACTGTTTTATAGTAAGAGTCAGTTGATTGAAATGTCATATGAAGAGACATGCTGATTGAAGAGCTCACATTGTTTGTTCGTCTGTTTTATCGCGTGTGTGAGAGTTTGGATTGTTTACATTCGCCTGGCGTCGCGGCTAGTTTTCCTGCTCTTCCTGTTCACCAGAGCAATCAGGACCCCACGCAGAAGCAGAAACCAAATTCTACCATCCAACCTAAATCAGCCCTGCATCTGATAACACTGAGTAACGTTTTGTAGTTATAACCGCTTATTCACAGAAATGGAAATGCGTCTTTGGGGGTCTTAAGTGCATAAATGCACATGTTTATTTCACTGTATTCAAGCGTCCAAGCTTTGGCTCAGCGACACTCAAGGACGGCCGCGTCTCTGCCTGACTGAAAGCTCTGGACGAAGACGATGTCATTTCATTGTTCTTTGGGAAGGAATACACCGTTCTTTGCTTGTTTGCTTTCTGAGTTGCTTTAAATCCACAAGTGTTCTGGGACTGAGATTTATTCGAATTTTAACAGCTTCAATATTAGCTGAAACACGACATGAGAAAGGTGTCTTCAAAGACTCCTATTCTGGGCTCTCAGATATAACCTCGCTTATATTCCGGTAATGACACACACGAAATATATTAGAAAGAAAATCTTTCACTGATGAAGGAGATGAAGATGACCCAAAGGGTGATTGATCTTCCGTTAGAGAATCAGGAAATATGCTAGTGATCGTCCATTTGATTTGTTCGAAAGATGATTTTGTTGACCCTTGGTAAGGCTAAAATTCAGCAACCAGAGCAGGAGATTCTTTTCCACTGCTGCCACTATATACTGCTACAGACTGCTACCGTACCGTTTAACTACTAGTGATGTGCGGATCGATACTAAAAGATCGATTCCTACAGTATCATTTTTTAATGTTTTAGAATAGATTCTCGCATTAAAATATCAATATTTTTGTCATTTGTGGTAAATGTGTAGTTTATCATTAACAGGAACACAGTGGAAAATAACTATTATTGGGATCGTCAAAATGAGAATAAACTATTTCCTCTTCTGCCTGCCATAGTCACATGTTAAATACAGCTGTATAAATGCATTGCGGCAGTTGATGTGGTCTTTCATAAAAATAGCTGAGTGTAAACGCAGTTATGTGTCATGAATGAGGAAAAGTGTGAATGTTTAATGTCTTTGTTGAAATGTTCAAGCAACTATTTACATTTTAAAAGATAAGATATACGTGTTCAAATAGCAATCAATTAACATGCAATATTTCAGGTTTGTTTCATTTCCTTGTTGTTGTATTTCTTTATAATTAAACAAAAAGAACAAGCAAATAATCAGTCTAATGTCTTGTATTATTTATGAAGCTATAATCTGAAATACACTACTTTTTATTTAGATTTTTCAATCACATTACATTTTTGTACAAAATATTGGTATCGGTGCAGTATTATCGATACCAGCCTGAATTTTACTTGGTATCGAATCAGAAAGGAAATCAGTGGTACACATCACTATTAACTACTGCAAAAGGGCTTTTTGTGTTCTATGGTGATATAGGCACTATAGCGAAGATACCGAGGACTTTCTCAGAGGCACTGATGTGGAGTGAATGGTGGATAAAGATGTGCTTCTTGGGGCTGTACGAACTGCTGTACACCAGGTGCGTGTCTACCAGACAAGCCCTGCCCCACTTTAGTTATGCTCTGTCCATCCAAATAAAATTGTATGCCCCACATATATTACATTCTGGTCACACATTTGATGTACGCGCCAAACCGGACCCTTGAAAATTACATTACATAGGCAGGCTGAACAATTGTTTTAATTATTTTTGGCCATTATAAAATCAAGTTTTATAATTTGTAGCCATAAAATCTGTTTAAGACAGTTCTGTTCCAAGGGTTTTAGATAATGTCCTGTATGTTTTTAATGTCTAGCCACTATAGTAATAACAAAGACCTTGCAGATGAGCACATGTGCAATATTATGAGCACAAATGTCCTGATTGAACGTGCATTTTTTGTGTAAATTCCTTGGTATGTGCTGTCGTTTTCATTGGCAAAAGCAGTTAAATACATTACTTAAGTCATTTCTCGCCTCTGGGTACAGAGGGATGGGTCACAGGACAGTAGCCAATCAGCAGCAAGGAAAATAAATAGCGTTCTCGGATTGGCTACTTTCAAAACTCCCGCCTCTGAGTACTGGGCCTAGTCTGCCACGCCCCTCGTCCTACTGCAGGGTTTATTTTGGGGCGCAGTGCTTAGCAACCCAGCGCGAGAACGAGGGGGTGTGGCAGAGGAGGCACAGAAGCAAAAAAAATGCGGAGGATCTATGCCTTAAAAGCAGATGTGCATGGGGTTCCGCGAAAAATTATTAGTTTGGTCAGCGTGAGAATGAAATCGTGACTGCGAAACATTTATATAAATATAAATATTTATAGAAATATATAAATATATATAGACGTCCATATTCCAGAGCTCTAGATTTTATAGTGTACATTTTGTACTGCACTGTTAGAATTGTATTTTATTTTAACACATTAGCCACATGGTGTGTGTGTATGAGAGAGAGGAATGAGTGAAATATTCAGAAATTAAGCAATTGCGTACACAATAAAAAAGTTTGTGCCAAAAACTGAATTATTTTTCCCAAAATGAATTATTTCACTGTTTAAAAATAGAACACACATCTCACTCCCACCCATACAGAAAACTCCTAGCGTAAGTAAAAAGCTCACTGTCGCACTAGCAAAACATATCCGCAAAGATATGTCCCCTCTTAGCGTAAGGGAAATTCAAACACTTCAAAAAGACACTTGACTCAATTTATCAACTTTCTGGTAGCATTTTTTTGCATAGAAAGCACTACTGGAGTTGTACATGTCACCGAGCAATGAGAGACACACTGGCCAACCAGCTAACAAGTGTCAGCCACTTCTCCACAACTGCAGATCTGTGGTTCAGCAGAATGTGTGAACCTGATCTCTGTTTAACCGTTTATTACATCCACAAGTGGAAGTCTGTGCCTCCAAACACATTTTTCCCTGGATGATCATACAGGAGAAATAATTGTTCAGAGGCTGAAAGACTCTCTCATGTCTCTGACCTTCTCAGAAACTAGTCTCTCATGCATCATGATGGATAATGGCATTAATAAACATGGTGTTTTAGCCGCTGGTTGCACCTTGCCATTGGTGAGTATTTGTTTAGGTTTGCCTCCGCCTAATAATAATAATTACATTATTGTTTAATTAACGGTAAACAGATCACTAAATCAGCTATATAATTTATCACATGCATATAATTATGGTTTATGAATGCCATTATTTTGGCATTAAATTTTTGTCTTATATTTTTTTCATGCAATCAAAATTGTGAAAAATATGTAAAGCATATATTGCCAATAAAGATTTGGTCAAAGTTTAAAATCTGTGTAAGATTTAATAATTATTATTTTTCTACTAATAATTATTAGGGGTGTTAATGTGACTGACCGGCTGAGGGAAAGTAAGATTGAATTTGTCATACAAGATATTTGTCAAATCAATTGAAGTGAGGTAAGTGAGGATACTATTTTTTAATTAGGCCTGAGATGCCTTGTATGTACATTGTCTTAAACATCACCTTACAGATGATTCTGTTGTTCTGGATGAAGCATTTTATATTTTTGTCCTCTCCATATTAGGTACATGAATTTGATTGTTGTGTGATCATTATTACACAAGAGCCTAATTTAACATTTATATAGTGTTTTCAAGGTAATTTCAAGTTATCAATAGTTGTTTTTTACTTGTAATCCTTTTGCTTACCTTGAGTGTTTGTTTTTCAAAAAGCTCTACTTTTCTCACGAAATTATTGCACATAATTCTAGCAGCATTTTGTGCCTCATTTACATTTTGCCCATACAGAGTGCCAGAAACTGTGACACTCCAACAGTTTTTAGTACTTTGATTTTGTTGGGGTTTCTTTTTTTTGGTTTTCTTTAAAATGGACTGAATTAACAAGAATTGAATGTTTTTAAATTCAACTTTATAAAGAGTGGCACTAATCATGTTGTGTATCACCATGGTTTACACAAATACTCAAATACAGTCTGTGGTATTTGATTTTAATGTACACACTAAAATCAGATACAATGTATTTGTAATGTGCACATTAATCCCACATACTCAGAATATGCACAACTGACATAATTTTGCTCTTTTTCTAAACTGTAGCTCATTACCCCAAAATGTTTCATTCACATTATATGAATTATAGTAAACATGTTGGTTTAAGACATTATTTATTAATACCAATTTAGTCAGCTTTTGTAAAGTTCAGCCATGACATTCATATTTTAGGCTCACTTCTTCAACACTTCAGCACTGTAATTCTCGTAAAAACGAAGCTTGAGGCCACAATAATCCACAGACCCCATTTTCTCTGCCTCTCACATCACCAAATATTTCATCTGGAAGCAGGTGGAAGTGGATGATAACTGGGTGCAGACACTCACTCAGACCCGGCATTTGAATTAGGCTGCGATGGGCTCTATCCAGCTCTGGTTTGATGACAAGGATTGGTTGTCATTAAACACCACAAGAAACTGGCAAAAGAAAGCAGTCAGATGTGGACACTCACCTGACACAGGTAGGACCACAATACGAACATTTTGCCTTCTACTTCATTCAATTAAAGTCATTCAATCTAAAACCTCTCCAGTTGGCAGTGGTGTACCTCAGGGTTCTGTCTTGAGGCCCCTCCTATTCATTATCTACCTTCTTCCTCTTGGCAAGATTGTAAGGAAGAGGTATCAATTTCCATTGCTATGTTGATGACACCCAGCTCTATTTCTCCTCCAGTCCCACTACACTGCTACCCCCTCTTCCATTTTAGACTGTATACGAGACAGGGGCATCTGAAGCATTGATAATGTGAGGGGGATGCTCATACTACAAGATATCAAAATTTAGTTCTCCCACAACTTTCTCAAATGAAATTCGGATAAAACTGAAATTCTTCTTGTTGGCTCCAAATCCACACTCTCCAAATCTGGTAGTCAATATCTATTGATAACGCCACTGTCCTCCCTTCTTCTCAGGTCAAGAGTCTGGGCATCATCCTTGAAACCAACCTCTCCTTCACTGCCCATATTAACAACCTCACTCGGCCGGCCTACTTCAGCCTCCAAAACATTAATCGTCCATTTGTCCCTCACTCACCCACACTACCACAGCCATATTAGTCAATGCCCTTGACACATTACACCTTGATTACTATAATGAACGGTCTACCACATAAATCCCTCCATAAACTTCAACTGGTCCAGAACTCAGCTGCCCATGTCATTTCCAGAATTCCATGTTCACCACACATCACCCCTCTCAATTTAACTGCCTCCCTATCCATAGCCGCATACAGTTTAAATCCTTCTCCTCTCTTCCTTTGGTTCTCTCCTCTCCACACCTCGTGCCTGTATGCCCACTATGAGACTCATTTAGCTGCACTGCTCACCGACTTTGGAATGCACTCCCACTAGACCTACAAACCACATCATGCTTGCCCTTCTTTAGATCTCATCTGTGTATATATTTAGATCTCAACTCTATATACATACCCTTTATTAAGATAATATTACCAGCCCCTAACAGGGCCCCAAGTCAGTGCTGGGCCCCTAGAACCATTCTAACCTTCCTCCCCCTGGTGGCGCCCCTGTATATATATATATATATATACATATATTAGGGGTGTGCAGAGCAGCTGCTAAGGCAAAATTATTCATATTCATATTTATAGAAGTCATAGTGCAGCACGCAAGCAACATCAGAATCTCCTCCTGAACTTGAGCGTGTGATGGGGGAGGGAGAGGGGAAGCAGAATATCTTAAAGTGAAAGTGATCAATCCGTCACACGTGAACACACCACACACACACAGTGTGAACAGCACCAAACTCCTCCTCTGCATTTAAACCCGTTCACCAAGTGAAGCAGCGGCAGCCATGAACTCTGCACCCGGGAGCAATGTGTGGGGAGCGGTGTATGGGTTGGCTGGGTTGTGATAAAACTGCGCTGGAGTCTCTGTGTGATTGTTTTTTATTTGTTTTGAGTAGGGGCGGAGCCAGAGGGGTGTCGGGGGTGGCACTGGACACCCCTGACACTTGCTACCGGCGGTTCCTGATGCTGTTGGATTTCAGACTGTTTCTATTGTTTTTCTTTACAGTGTTTAAGGTTGGGCTGCAGTAAGCATTTCCCTGCATGTTGTACTGTGTCTGACACTGAATGTGAAAAATAAAACCTGAATCTGAATTTGGTCGAAGCGCCGCTCCAGTGGTCTCGGTGACGTCATGGGTCCCGGTCTCCGGTGGTCCGCCCACGCGCCGCCCGGCCCGAGCAGTGTCTGCATTTAACCTGCACGGAGTTTGTGCATGCATGTGTGTGTGAGAGAGCAGGAGCAGTGTCAACCTTCCCGCTGTGGTGTGTGTGTGTGTTTGTGTGTGTGTGTGGATGAATTGGTGAAACGTTTGGCCAGTTCTCATCAAAACCGCAGACCTGGGATCAGTTAGAAACTGTGTTTTTATTTGTATTTTCAAATACGGGTCTGTTTGATGTCTGTTGTGTCTAATTGCAGTACTTTTTGTTACTTTTTTTTTTTTTTGTGGCTCCGGGCAGCTGGGCGGAGTTTCTTTTGTTTGAACGGAGCGGTGAACCGAGAGAGACGAGTCGACTCCTCCAACTCGACTCCTCGACTCTCAGTATGGACGGAAAGGAAGCGATATTTAAGTGAATATTGGTTTATAATTTTGTCGTAAAGATAAGGTGTCTCCAAACAAAATGTCGCATCAGAACTTTTCCTCTCCTCCACCACAAATTATTATTATTATATTATTATTATTATTATTATTATTATTATTATATTATTATTATTATTATTATTATTATTATAATTATTTTATTTTATTTTTTTTTACTTCTCCCTTCGAGATCAGAAAGTTTAGATTTCAGCAAATTCTTCTCCTCCTGATGCGCTACACGTGTCGATTCAAGTTGCTCTAAGCATTGACTGACATCCTCTGCATTAGATTTGAGGTCACTGATATGCTGTCCGTGTCCCGAAACAGCTTGAATTTTGTCCAGGTTGGTGTCTAACATGTCAAATGAAGACTCTCACCTTTGCTCCCAGCTCCTCAATCAAGTTAAAAATGTGCGCCGCCGTCAATGCTCCACTAGCCTCATTAGCTGCACTAGCACCTGCAGAAGCACTTTCTGCTGAATGGGGTTTTTTGTTGCTTTTGGTTGATTTAGATATCTTTTCCAAAATTATATAATCACCCTGAGAGTAAAGACTCAATAAACACGCAGGCGCTGTATACTAGGGTGCAAATAGTAACATTTAAAATGTACATTGTGGGATCAAGTAACCTACGCAACTACTTCATTGCTCGAAACTGGAAGTCCCATCCCTCATCAAATCTACCAAAAATAATCCCAGGTTTTAGTTTAGTACAATTTCTAAACTAACTAGGAACCAGAGAGGTGCAGAACCACCGGTGCCTGAAAACTATAGGAGTGATGTTTTTATGGACTTTTTAAATAATAAAGTAGAAATAAGTAGACAAGATTTTCAATCTAGAAATTCAACTCCACCACATTTACCACTCAACTCAGCAGATACAAATACTTTTCAAAACTCTTTTTCTAAACATACTTTATCCATTCCAACAGAGCTTTTTGTGATTATTCTCTCTTCAAATTATTCTACCTGAACACTAGACTCCATTCCTACAAGCTTGCTTAAATATGTCTTACCAGTAATCACTGGACCCGTCCTATTAGTATTAAATGCCTCAGTTATTATTTGTTATTTGCCGAAATCCTTTAAATTAGCCATTATAAAACCTCTGTTAAAAAATGTCTATATCCATTCAAGATCTCAAATTATCAACATACCTCTAATTTTCCATTTCTTTCTAAATCGTGGCCCATCATTTATGTAGAATTTCAATATGGGTTCTGAACTGATCATAGCATGGAGACAGCATGGATGGTAGAAAGTTGCTTAAGTGTCCGCTGACAAAAAACTGTCCCTTTTTAAATTCTGCTTGGCCTTAGTGCAGCATTTGCCATGATTGACCATTCTATTTTACTTGACAGAGTAGAAAACCTTGTCGGAGATACTGGAACCCCTTTATCCTGGTAAGAGGCAGGGCGCAGAGACTGGGCAGGGACTAACCCCTGGCACGGCACAGACACCGGGCAGGGACTAACCCCCGGCACGGCGCAGACACCGGGCAGGGACTAACCCCCGGCAGGGCGCAGAGACCGGACAGGGACTAACCACCGGCAGGGCCCAGAGACCGGGCAGGGACTAACCCCCGGCAGGGCGCAGAGACCGGGCAGGGACTATCC
>JBBKCR010000018.1:17097-31632 GCA_037577295.1 Ladigesia roloffi
ACATATCTATCAAACACACATATCTATCAAACACACATATCTATCAAACACACATATCTATCAAACAAACATATCTGTCAAACACACTATCAAACACACATATCTATCAAACACACATATCTATCAAACACACATATATAGAAAACACACATATCTGTCAAACACACATATCTATCAAACACACATATCTATCAAACACACATATCTATCAAACACACATATACAGAAAACACACATATCACACATATTGCAGAGGGGTGGAGTTAGACTGTTATAAGCTGAATAGGTGAATGTATGTAAATGTCTTGGTTAGCAAGATGTCAAAAAAAATGCAGACATCAAAACAGGCAGTATTTGCAGCTTAAAGAGTTTATTTGGACAGTAATCTCACTCTGTGGTATGTTTTAGTATTTGTTTGCCATGTAAACCACTATGTAATTTTCCTGTTACATGATCTGAGCTTTTTAAAACCAGTGGTCAAAGGTAAAAATGTCAGAGAAAATAAATTCTTTCACTTGTGGTTAACAGTACAATCAGGTCAGCTCACACTGGAAAATATATAAAGATATTCATACTACACATTTCATTCCATGACATCTGTTAGCTGATTCAGCAGATGCAGATACTGTTCAAAATTGAGCTACAGTAGAAAGGCTGGCATTTTTCATTCAACTCAACAAGCAGAACCTTCTACAACTATTCTCTCCTCACAATATTCTACCTGTACACTCAGTTTTGTCTGTTTCAAGGAGTTAATAGGTAATCATCATGCCAAAATAAACATAAGGCATCCTGCAAGGGTCTGTCATTTATTTACCTTATACATGCTGCCATTAGGAATGATTACCTGAAAACATGGAATTAGCTTCCACTGCTATGCAGATGACACACAATTTTACATCTTTCTGGGGACTGCTTAAAAGATTTGAAAGACTGCATATCACATAACGGTCTCAGTGTCAGCACAGACTGTCAGGTCTAATTCTTAATCTTGCTGGTTCCTCTGCTTCTCCAACGTCAACGGTAAAAAGTCTTGGGATACCTTGGACCCTAATCTTTTCATTCCACACACAAATAAGAACTAAGTAGTTTTTGCTAAGTATTGCTAAATTATGATGTGCACTATCAGTCTATTATTATAATGGTTTGCTGTCAGGCTGTTCCAACAAGAACCTAAATGATACTAAATTAGTCCAGAATGCAGTCCACACCTGAACCTGGAAATTCGAACATATTAGCCCAATATGGTCAAGACTTAATTTGGTTCTGATCAAATTTCATAGGGATTATATCATTCAAATATTGATGCAGAATGCCCTGGTCTCCCACCCGAATACCTGGTTGAACCTTCATGCTGAATTCTAAAATCAGGAGGAAGAGCATTATTATATGAATATATTCAAGTTTTTCTTCAAGCTGAAATTCAGCTTGCTTCTGAAAGTAATTTTTCTTGTTAGATGAAGAGTAAAGAGCTTGGAGGTGGCGGGCGCAGGGAATTTAACTAAACTGGGCTGCTGGCGCTGTCATCCCGACACTCCTCACACACACTAAGGTTTATTGATGGTGGAGTAGGGTGTCGTCAGTGTCTCCAGGTGCTCTCATATCTATTATTACACTTTGGCTCTGCCCTTTCTAGCTAGGCTACTATTGTGATGTAAGCCAGAGTCTCAACCTATCACAACAGCCTGTAAACTTACGCAGAACTAAATCTATTCTGTGGCAGGATTTTCCCATGTGGAAGAAGGAGGAAAGGAGAATGTACAGAAATAATGCTCCACACCATGCCTGAGGGCCGAAGGTCTTAAATACAGTGTGTAATCATTGGCTAAGGATCCTCAGGTGGGGGTGGAGCATGATTGGTTTGGTAACGACCCCTTGAGGTCACAGAGAGGAACCGTGACACTTTCTATGAGGTGAACTTAAAGCTTAACATATGTCTAGCTCGATTGATCACCACTAGGGCCTAGTTTTACCTCATCTCGGGTCTGCAATCACTGGGGACCCTTTCCCAAGTGTTTTTGACTGATTTGTCTGGTTTCAACTTTCTACTTGCCCCTCCCCCTTCCAAGGGTGGCTGCTGTTCAAAGCTCCGGCAGAGATTTCTGTTCTTGTTGCTGTGGATTAGAGAATCTGAAACCATTCTTCAGACTCAGGCAAAATCTGCCTAGACTGACTCTTAACTACCTCCTCTGTTAGCCATAGAGTTTTCCCTCTGTCACCATTGGCTTGCTCACTAGTGAATTAGATCTGGTTTCTGGAAAGCTGCATTGTGATAACGCTGGTTTGAAAAAATAGCTTTATATATAAAAAATTAAAGTAAAGAAATTTGAATAATGTGTGGCTATTCTGATGCACATGTTTTTATGAAGTTTTGAAAAGTTTAAGAAGTTTACATGTGCTTAGTGTAAACAAAATGATCACATGACTGTTTATGTAGATGTTATGAAGAAAGGGAATCTATTGTCTATAAAGAGGCTTGTTGCTTGCAGTCACTTATTCAATCGTGGAAACGCTGTGCGCGTCTGACTGCCACTCCACGCTGGGTTGTGTGTTTGTTTGTTTGTTTGTTTTGTTTATGATCAGTTGGACTACTTGCTGCTTGGTTGACGCAACTTTGATTGAACTTGATTGGTCTTATCGCAACTTGGATCTTCTTTAATGGTCGGCTGGTGTACGTTACTACCGCTCGGAGCCCTCTTACCCCTGACTTCACATCTATCAGACGGACTGTGAGGTGAGTGGACACTCTTCTCCCTGTCTGGCTGGGAGGTTTTCCTCTCCGTAAGCTTATTTTAGATGTTGGGTCGGCTGTGGCTTTGGCTAAAGCAGCTTTGCCGGATTTTCCATGGCTATCACGAACAAGTCAAATGTGCTGGCGTTTCTGTTTCACTTTATCGCCATCGGGGTAATGTTACTATTCGCCATGGAGCTTGGATACCTGCCTAGTGAACTCAAGGCACTTGATGGTCATTTTCATCTCAACACTGCGATACACCCAGCTGGCATTTTAACGTGGAGTCAGCGTTGCATCACCGTCAGGTGCGTCAGGTGTCAGTGTTGAACAACTGTTGGATTTTGTTTAAATTTTGCTAATCTAATCAACGTTGAAATAGCAACATCATTCCAACGTTGATTTGACAGACAACTCAAATTTTATTTATATTTCTATGTTGAATCTTTAGTTAGTTAACAACACCATTTCAACCATTTGGTATTCAATGTTGTTTTGACGTTGAATGAATGTTTTTTCATAAACTGACATTATTTCAATCACATTTAAACATTTAAGGTCGGTCTAAACCATGTAGAATGTGGTCCCCAACCTATATTTTGTCAGGAATTGGTTTAATATCAGAAACTATTTTCACTAAGGATAGACTAAGAATGGTTGGGGACACCTGATTTACATTATGCCACTTGGACAAATTATTCGTAATCATGGTCTCCAATACCATTGTTATGCTGACGACATACAGATATTTACTACTTGCCATCCTGATTCAATTTGATTCAACTAAATCTTGATGCTTATATTAGCAAACTGTCCAAAACTGCATTTTTTCATCCACGGCGTATCGCCAAACTCCGCCCCTTCATGAGTCCAAAGGATGCTGAAACATTAGTACATGTATTTATCCCACCTTGACTACTGTAACAGCCATTTTTTCTGGATTACCAGCACGCTCTGTTTCCCGTTTGCAACGTTTTCAAAATTCCGCTGCAAGAATGTTAACATACACTAAGCGATACGATCATATGACCTGCATTCTCTTTAACCTCCACTGGCTCCCCGTTTCATCTCGCATCACTTACAAAATTCTTCTGCTTACCTTTAAGGGTGTACTCACACTAGGCACGGTTGCGTTAAATCAGGCCCGGGTACGATTGTCCCCCCTCCCCACTCCCCCTCTGGCCCATACTCACATACGGTTTTAGAATCTGTGCCCGAGTGCGCTTACGTCATTATGGTGCTGCGGTTTCAAGGTAAACAGAAGAGCGGCGATCTCGCTGAACGCAGTGGAGTCCGTCGCTCTGGTTATTTTGTTTATAGTAATTTTGGGTCATTTGGTCCGCGGTGTCCACAGCCCTCACACAGCCTGCTGCTAAACATGTTTATCACTTTTATGGCACAAAATTATTTTTGCTAACATCGCAAAAACGTGACGGCACGTGTCCTGTTCCGTGCTCGAGCGCGGTTAGTGCTCACACTACAAGCGAACAGTCCAACCGAACCGCGCCCTGGCACACCTCTTCCAACCGGGCCAGGGCCGGCTAAATGAACCGCGCCCGGGCACGGAGCGCTCACACTAGACAAACCAACCGAGCTTTGGCACGGTTCAAACTGCCTATTGTGAGTACACCCTAAATCGCTTCATGGTCTTGCACCATCTTATCTCTCTGACTTACTCTCTCCATATATTCCTTCTTGCCTACTTCGTTCTTCGCGTGAGCGACTACTTTCTGTTCCTAGATCCCGCCTTGCATCTATAGGAGGGAGAACGTTCTCTGTTATGGCTCCTAAACTCTGGAACTCACTGCCCCTGTGTCTTCGATTTATAACCACACTGCAAGTTTAAGACTTAGCTCAAAATCTGTTCAACCAATATTATCACTCATTACCGGTTTCATCTTAATCAAATACAGTTAAATATTGTCTCTGTGCCTGTGGTATTTGTATTTTGTATGATTGTATTAAATCTGTAGTTTGTAAATGCTCCCACATGTTTTGGACTTGGCAAATGTCTCTCGTCCATCTATGTATGTATTGTTTATACTCTCTGCGTTTGTTCAGCTTCCTTGAGCTTCTTCATAATCAATATGGTTAAACGTTGTCTCTGTGCCTGTGGTATTTTTTTATTTTTGTTTTGTATCTTGTATCAAAATTGTGGCTTGCAACTGTTCCCACATGTTTCGCACTTGGCAAATGCGTTCCGCCCACCTATGTACTGTATGTACTGTTTATACTCTCTGCTATTGTTCAGCGTCCTTGAGCTTGGGAAAGGCGCTATACAAATTAAACATATTATTATGAATAGAAGTCACATGACTGCTTCCTCTTGATAAGCAGAAGTAATACTTCAGTACTCCAATATAGAAATTACCCAGGAAGACAGTATGTTCCTCATAGTGACCTCCAAACAGACAGACATATTGACTTCCCACAGTTTGTCAGCATAATGTTAGTTTCACTTTATCACAGAAAACACTGGCTAAAATAATACCTACCAGGTGCAAACTTGCCACCTAAGGAATTGAAACAGAAGCTCCTGAACAAACGAAATTGCAACTGAAGAAGTAATGAGGCTACTTCAGTTGAAAAAAAAAATCTCTCTTACGTCCGATATTTTTGTCAAGTTCTGAGATATGATGCAATGTCTACACTCAGGCTGTGCCACAGGCTTACAGGCCCTCCCCCTACCCCCACCATCTCCCCTGTCCAGCTGTCATGGGGCTTCTCTATAACATCACCCTGTGAGGCCTAACAGAATAGTTTATTCCATTTGCTACCTTGGTGTCCACATTTAGTCTAAATACAACATCAACAAAACACAACACTTAGCTCCTCCATATTGTAGTGTACTTAGAGAAAGGTAATTTGGTTAAAAAAAATGTAAACCAGGTAATCTACCTTAAAGTCATTCCAGAAAAACTATCTATTCCTCCTTTCTGAGGAATGGAATATATCATGATCTAACAGTGGTTTGTAAAGGAGTAGAGGCTTTTAGAGAGCCATTGTATAAAGGGACTGCCTGAAAAGAGGTTTATTTTAAGACATGGAACAGTAGGAATCTGAACCATGTAAAGAGGTGTTACTTACATGCAGGGGCATGTCTGGACACTTAGGGGCCTACATTGTACTTAGAGACTTCTAATTCACATCAGTTATGTAAGAAAGGAGAAAGAATTAAAACTTTGTTCATTTTAACCACAAAGAAATAAGACGAAAACAGGGTAATATATGTAACCATACAGGAGAAGCCGAATAATTAAATAGTACATGCAATCAAATAAACACCAGTGAAATAAAGCAAAATGTGGCACTTTTATTAAACTACACATAACTATTAGCTGTCTTGGTTATTCTTGAAAAAGTCTTAATGCATAGGAATTATTGTTCCAATATCACAAAATGCAAAAAAATAAATACCCACAGCTTCCTTAGATGTCTGCTTATGCCGAATATAATGAATATAATGAATATAATGAATATAATAAAATAGTCCTGCCTCATACTAGGAGCTACATTGGTCTGTTACATGGACTGCAGATGTTTGCATAACTGTTTTCTGTTAGTTTTATTATTATTCCAACCTTTTTTCAAACATATTCAAGTAGTATTTGTCTCAGGAAACGTTTTAGATGCTAAACCAGTCGCGAAAATTATGTACATTTTTTATGGAATTATCTGATGGGATTATTAAAGGCTAAAAATATTTTCAAGAGATGGACTTCTGTTCTAAGGATTAGATTGTGGTCCCTAAGGCAACAACGTGGGGATCTACAGTTACGACACGAACACTTTTGCTTTCATGCTATGGAAAGACTAAACCAGTTTTAATTTGGGTTATCTCTACTTGTGCTGACCGATGGAAAAAAATAATTGGTTCAAATACAAAACTACAAAATAGGACCTGGAGATACTGGTATTGACTTGTGCTGACTGGTATTATTACTTCTCCTGTTATTTTTAAAAACAATTTTAGCAACTGTGAAACCAGATATGCAACATGTAATTACTATCTGATTCATAGAGCATAGGGCTTTCTTCTCATTAAAACTAGCCATGTCATTTATGTGACCACACACTTATATGGATGTGAAGGCAAGATGATGCGAAAGATACATCCCAAACTCACATTTTCATTTTTAATTTGGAATTTCTCTGATGATTTAGGGTTTAGTGGAATAGAAAATGTAGTCTGGATTGTGTACTGTGGTCACCAAGCCTGTGCCATCCTGGCCTGGGCCTGAGTCAAATCTCATCATACAAACATACCAGCTATAAATAGTGAAGTGTTCACCTGCTATGTTGTAGCCACTGCAGATGGACAGCACTGTGACTGCGAAAGAGGAGCAACAATAAACTCACCTCAGTAACTGGCAACCAGGGGGTCTTGGGCCATGTCCCCGGGGTCCCATTTTCTTCAGTGCTTTGGTGTATTTCCTGAGTGTTATTAGGGGCGACTCCATGACTATCATTGTTCAGCTTCAAGCTCACCGCCTCGGGTTTTAGCTGCACTGAGCATTGTAGGTGTTGGGGAGATTCCTTATGGACATATATGTCTCCAGGTCGGTAGAGTTGATCCACCTCCATTGCTCCTGACTGTTCTGAGGCCACACCTGATGGTTGTGTTTGTGAAGGATCCGTTTCTGGAGCAATAATAAAGGGAATCTGTCTTTCATCACTTATGTCCCTGAACTTCTTTGAAGAATCTCCGGTCTCAGATGATTTTTTGCCCTTGCCAAAAAATATGTCCTTCAGGGAGTGAAAGACTGAGCTGAGTGTGGACTTGTGCTGATGCTCAGACTCCTTGTGCATTGGTAGGTGGCCCTCTGACACAGCGGCAGCTTTTTGATCAGGCTCAGGCTGCTGTGCCTTTTCCTGTTTCTCTCTTTCCCTGGACCTTTCTTGTTCATTTTCTCTGGACATTTCTCGCTTACTTTCTATCCCTTCTGTTTTCACGTGCTCCCTCTCAAGCTCCTCCTCTGCTTTCCTGTCTTTTCCTTGTACAGTGTCGGTGTTGGAGGCTGTGGTCTCGAGTCCCAAGGTCTTTTGCTGTTCCTCAGCAACTTGGAATTGCAAAGACTCTGCCAGGTACTTCGCCAAACTCGATCCCTCAGACGTGTCCCTTCCTCCCCCAGTGTCCTGGTTTGGTTGGTTGGGTTCTGCCTCATCAAATCCATTGGAGATCCCCACATTTCTGCTCAGTTCTTCTTTGCTGGCCTGTGTTATGCCACTTGTGTTCTGGTTCTCGCGGACGTGGTTCAGCTGCTCACTGCCTTTTTCTTGGATTACATTAGAGATTTCCTGGGTTTCCATGGAAAGCCCGTTCAGCGCTTCATCTACCACTTCTGGCTGTTCCTCAGTGACTGCTGCCTCTTTGGCTTCATTGTCTTCTCCATCCCGAACTGCAGGACGTGTGCGGGGGTTGGGACCGTCCGGTACTCTGAGCTTCCTGAGAGTGCGGCCCTGGCTGATGTCCTGCTGTTCCTGTTTAATATTTTCCTTGCCTCTGTGTCGACTCTCTTCCAGTTCTCGCCGTTTTAGCTCAGCCTTCTGCTTGAGCTTGGAAAAGAACCTTTGATGAATCTGGTACTCATTCATGGCACCCACTTCTAAAACCCCAGAGCAGGAGACTATACCCTTACTGTTCCGGGCGGAGACCTGATAGATGGCTGCGTCCTCAACAGTACAGCTACAAAGAAAGAACTGCATAGTCAGCAGAGTCAACTTATCATTATCCTAAATGCCATATTACAAATGCTATGTAATCTTTGTTCAACATACTTGTAGATATGAAGTGTATGAGTTTTTCCATTGCGAAAAATTTCATATTTGGGAAGACCACAGTATCTGTCTAATTCCATATCATCTTTATACCAGGTCAGCTCCGGAACAGGGTAACCTGCCATGACAAAATACAGAAATAACAATAGTTGTTTTTTTTAAGTTTCTCGTTTTATTTTGTGTTTATAAAACCATTTATATAATAAATATGTTAGACATGTTGCATAATTATTTCGTAATTAAAATTCAGCTTATTGGCCACCAACTAAGATAACAACTGAGTATGACTGATTTAAGATGTTTCTTAAGGTTACCTTTCTAATATTAACCTCAGTGTATCAAAGAAATAAACATGCATTGGAATTTCTGAGAGAACTGGTGTATTGGTAGCAGTAGTATACCTGAAACCACACAGGTGAATTTCACATTGCAGGCCTCAGATACTGCCTTGGATTTGATGGTAGTCTCGAAAGATGGCTGGGTCTCTTCAGTCAGCTGAGCCATTACAGTACAAAACGTACTCCTGAAAGTGGAAATAGGAGGCCTCGCAAAAAGTGACCTTTAATTCTCAAGATGGCTCTGGATCAAATGATCATTATAAACCAGTCAGAACCAGAGCCACATAGAAGAATAAACTAAACAATCAATCAGCCAACATACAGTACACAGGCTTGAACCATGAAAACAGGGAAATATTAATAATAATATGATATTGGCACAGGCTTCTCCAGAAGGGAAAACTGCTGAGGGATTCCAGTAAACTGAGAACACATTAAAAATGTTCAGTATGTGAGAGCATTTCAAAGTTGAGGCTGCAGTCTTCATAGCATTCTAAAGGGATTCTGGTTCTCAGATCAGTGCTTCATTAGGGGGAACTGAAAGCTTCTACAATGTACGTTTTGAAAACCAAAACATAGTCTCTGCTCTTAAGGAAATGGTGGAAGGTGGAAAGGGAGAGTTAATTGTTAGACGTGCTATTAGTTTGACACTTAATTTTTGTAAAAGTTTTACCTCATTGGCTTGTAGTTTGAATACCTGTGAGTTGAGTAGCTATTTAGAGAAGAGGCAGACCAGAAGCAACTTATAAGACAGGAGCAATTAAACTCTATGGGTCAGTTTCCCAGACAGGGATTAAGACTAGTCTAGGACTACCCTTTACCTTTCAGTGGAAAATCTCTATCCGCAGCACTACATAATCCAGGACTAGGCTTAATCCCTGTCCAGGAAACCAACTCTATATGTGTGAATTGGCATTTTTTTGCCAATTTTAACCGTTTGTTTTCAATAACATATCAGGCCAACTAGTGAGTATACTGCAAAAAAGTAGATCTTGTCAAGCCAAACGATCTTAAATATGGTCAATACGTCGATATATATGTTGCAGACATATTATGTGATGTATTTCTTGTTTCGCCTTTAATTCTAGTAATTATATGTAACAGATATTGACCAGTTAGGATTTAAATGTAATTCATCTGACAAGATACCTTTGTTGCAGTGGGCTATGGGTTGGTAAGTGTAGTCTTCCATAAGTAGTATAAAAATCTGAGGTGTAGTACTTAGAATTAGGAACTTCTTTGTGACTGATAAAGATGACCTTTAGTATTATTTACTGTAAAAACAATACATTGACAAATCAATTCATCTTATATAAAAATAATATATCATGAGAAAATCTCTGCATATTGGCAGATAAAAAAAATTCTTAGCACAAGCAGCATTTGTCTGCCAATAGTCAAAGACACACTCCCCATAAATAATTACTTAGAAACATTAATAAAATAATTTTGCAAAGTAGGAGTATTAGCTATAGCAACTACACTTAAGATGATTTGTTTTGTAGACATTATAATGCAATGAATGATAATGTGTATTAAAATACGCCTTCAAATTAAACTGAACAGTTTTTAAATGGTTTTATTCTAATGTATTGTATGGAAATCCATAAAAGCAAACTATATCATGCACTGCAAGAAAATTACACCCATTAATGTAAACTGACATCCCAACCAGCTCCATTGCCATAACTAGATTGGTGACAGATCCATCATCTGTTCAGTGCAGGAGAAGCACAGAAGCCCCCTACCTGTTTTCAGGCCGAACATTAGAGAGGTAGTTGCGGCTGTCCAAACGTGGGGAAGGAACGTCTTCCCCATTTTGACTGCCTGATCTCCCATTGCCTGAGTAGGAGCGGATCATGGGTCTCCGAGATGTCATTGTCCAAGTGAGAAATTGTTTATGTAGTCCAAAACGAAGGACAAGCTTGCTGCACCTCTAGTTCTGTGGAATAAACCCAGGCTTCGCTTGTTGCTGGCAAGCTTGTGCGTGAAAACCCAGCAATCTACTGGCTGAAGAGCCACTGAAAATGAAAGGCAGGTTTAATTATGAGATTTGTACAAACCTACAGCATTACACATTCGTATAAATATAAATGTCTGGTGGTAAGTAAGACACATACAATAATTAAGAGTCCATCTAGACAATTTTCAGCGATTGGAACCATTGTAAAAAGGACCAGTAACTTGGCTCAGGAGTTGTTTAGTCCTCAAATCATGGTCCGGTCACAAACAGTTTATATGTCCTCAGAAATTGAAACACATGGGAATACTCACCATTTGTGTGTTTTTCCTTGTCCGTGGAGTCTGGTGTCCCTGTAGCAAAGCACTGCAATTGTCAGTCATGGCCAAGCATGTGGTGCCAGAGGGGCCCTATTTATAGCAGGCCTACAAATAGGCGCGAGAGCACATCACATTTTCCGAATCTAGCCATTGCCCCAAAGCCACTCACAAGGAGACTCCAAGGAAGAGGGAGAGGTTTGATCGCAACTTCTCTGACAGCAACTCTCACTAGCAATCTCAAAGTGACCAAGCAGTTGTTCAGGTTTCCCACATCAGAAAGTGTTTAGAGAGGACTGATCCAGCCTCAGGGAATCAGAGTCCACTTGAACACAGCAATGAACCGATCGACATGCTTGCAGCTGAAAGCATAGACGGGTTTATCCGCAGTCAGCGATGGGAATTTGCTTCACCAGAAGACTTGAGTGTGGCCTAGCTAAAAGCAGGGCCCAGGCTTAATTAGGACAGCCCCCTCAGATGATCCTGCCACTCAGTAGCCTGAACACCCTCCCAGAGTCAACAATCTTGGCCACTGGTCTAGCCCTGTTGCTTCATTTTCCAAAGATAAAAGAGCTCTGGTTACATCCTCCTGCAAAACACACTCACACCCAGCACACCAAGGCAGGGCAGGCACACATGAGCAATATCGTCTCAAAACAGCTAAACAATGCCTTTCCAACACTTACTCTTAAAAATCTTTTGGAACAAAAACTTTTCCCTTTTTTCTCTACTCAGTATTAACAGTTTTATTTGGTCCCCACTAGAAGCTAAATACATGCACATCAACTCTGATCTTTCATGACATTGAAAACACCAGGCTAATGTTGAGTAAGTCCCATTCCGATCACCCACAACAGCTATTAAGGCTGGGTCTCCACAAGAAGGTATGCAATGATATCAGGAGCAGAGATAAGAGCAGCGGATACTTTTGGTCCTGTATGTTGTGGGGCCTCTGTGGACCTCTTTATCAACAATTACTGAACACATTTAGCAGCATGTCAGGGCCCGTTATTTTGCTGAAGAAAGACACGATCATTAGGAAATAGAATTGCCTTGAAGGGAAATACCTCAGCTTTAACAATGTTTTGGTTAGTGCTACACGTCAACATAACATCCAGACAAATACCAGGACCCAAGCCTGCCCAGAATATTTACTGCACTGTTAATCCTGCTGCTATCTCTATCCGAGGTAAAAGCACACCTGACCCGGCTGGTGAGAACAGTGTGAAATTTGTCCTCTACTTTTAACCCATTCATCCAGTGCAGCAGTAGGGGTAGCAGTGTGTGTGTGGCAACGGTTTGTGGGGGAGGAGTGTGTGTGTGGGTTTGGCTCATTGGTCTAGGGCTATGATTCTTGATACGGGTGCGAGAGCACAAGGGGTCAAATCTCAGATGAGCCCTAGCTTTGTCATGTACATCTAAACCTGATGGGTTCAGTGTGCTCTGTGTTCTTTATAACTGAAGAACTTTGTTCAGGATTGCTTCAGTGTTGTCTGGTTTACTGCTGGGGGAACCAGGTGATCGCAAAGTTGAATGTTCAAACACTATTTTCTACCACTGTTTCCTTGAGCAACACACTAGATCAGGCATCACCAAATGGTGGACCGCGGTCCGGATCCGGCCTGAGTGCTGGTTCTGTCCGGACCTGTGACCAGTCTGGTAAATTCACGAAATTTTCATGGAACGTTATTTTGGACGGTCGTGGCTGTAGACAGGGGGCGCTGTTACTCCAGTTAATACAACAACAGCTTCACTCGTTACTTTACTAGTGATGGAAAGTTCGGCTTATTTCAGACAGCTGTCTCTTCTGGCTCCGCCCCCAAAGTAGAGCAGGTTCTTTCGGCTCCCAAATGGCTCTTACTTTATTATCATCTGTAGTAGTGTTCTGCAGGTCTGATTTTTTAAAACTCCGCCCAAACCGACCCGTCAGGAATTTTAATTGAAATTGAAAACCCCTGACCTAAACCCTCAGTTGCTCCTGGGGACTGTCCCTGTAACTAATGACTGTAACTAATAATGTAAGTTGCTCTGGATAAAGCTCTGCCAAATGCCGTAAATGTACATGCGGGCATTATGTGGGCAGTAGTGTGCGGATCACTGTTTGTAGTTTCTAATCACTGCATACCAGAAACACCCACAACCCTGCAGCTATCTGATACATTGTTATAATAGCACAGGAGCTTTAGACCTGCTGGAAAAGCATTTCATATAGTTTGCCATTAAACTGCTTGAGTAAATGCCAAGACTTTATTCTTAATTTTATTCTGCAATCAAACTCGAAAAGGGTTTCTGGAAAGGCACAAATAACGTGTTTTATATGAATATGGTATTCTGACAAAAAAAACACCCCCGTCACACTGTTGCCTTCCGAAGTAAATATTTATTATTATTATTATTATTATTATTATTATTATTATTATTATTATTTTTTTTTTTTTTTTTTTTTTTTTATTATTATTGTTCTTTGAATATATTTGTAATGGTGGATAAATGTTGGAATTTTTTGTTAACATGAACATAAAAACACAAAAATAAACTGGTCTCGAGGACTCAGTCTGAAATTAGTCCTCCTCCTTCTACTGTTGTCCGAGACAGAGTCAAGATCGAGTCTTTGAAGGGTCGAGACAGAGTCAAGATCGAGTCTTTGAATGGTCGAGACCGAGTCAAGACCGAGACTTTGAAGGGTTGAGACCAAGTCAAGACCGAGACTTTGAAGGTTCAAGACCGAGTCAAGACCGAGACTTTGAAGGTTCAAGACCGAGTCAAGACCGAAACTTTGAAGGGTCGAGACCGAGTCAAGACCGAGACTTTAAGGGGTCGAGACCAAGTCTTTGAAGGTTCGAGTCCGAGAAAGCAGAAAATGGTCTTGAGACCGGTCTCCAGTACTACAACACTACCTTGAATACAAAAGGCTTCTGAGTGGGACATCAAGAAACTAGAGGGTGTAAGTTCACACTTAAAACACAAAGGCTTTTGAATGGAGATCAGTTTTCTGTTCTTTCTCCACAGCTTCAAAAAAGGTCTGATAAATACACATTATGAACAAAGAATTCTCCATTTTCAGCAAGTGTGGCATAATTTAATAATAAACTATGTGAAATAGGAGTCTCTGTAGATCTTTCTCACACCCCTTCCTTCGATTCCTTCTTCAGGAGCAGAAATGTTTTCCCACTGCTGGTCCACCATTGGTGTGGGTAATCTCCTCTGGTGCAGTGTTGTGTTGGGCTGCCCGGGCTAACACAACACCGTCTGATCGGTCTGGTCTTATTCTGAGACCTTTCAGGCTCCTGAACCCACAGGAAGAAATGTTAGCCTAAAAAGTTGGTTTAAATCTAATTTATTTTGAACCTCGTCATTTGGGGTGAATAGATATGGCAGGCAAGCATAACCCCTGTCCCTGAGCAGGGTGCC
>JBBKCR010000018.1:31732-42269 GCA_037577295.1 Ladigesia roloffi
ACTCAGTTAGTGGTTTTGCTATAACTATTAATAGTTTTAGAAATTGTGCTATCAGAATCACAGTTTGGGTTTAAGCAGTCAGAAAAAACTGTAAGCCCCTCCCCCTAAACTATATGGTTTGCTAAACTAGATCTATACCAGGACAAGCATTAGGCTTAACGCACATGTGTGTGTGTGTGAGGAGCCCTTGTGTGTTTGACAGGGGAGTGGCACAGTTCCTGCATGTGCTGACTGTGTGCCTTCCAGGAGTATAAATACCCAGAGTTCTGAAAATAGCGCGAGCCTTGCTCTCCATGTAAGTCACTGGCTGTGGGCGGAGGAAGAGGTGAACACTGGGGATACGGGAGAGGAGCCGTATGATCTCATACCAGAGACCTTCTCCAATAACCGCACACCCAACCGAACCTCCACCCAGCAGCCTGCAGGCCACAGGGGAGTAGTGACGGGCCGGCGGGCACAGGCTGGCACAGGAGACCTGTGAACCGGACCGGGTTTCCTTCACAGCGCTAACACACTTCATTTCTCTTTTGGACCCTCTCGCTTCTTCTTTTTTTGGAACGTGCTTTTCTTTTCCAACACACTTGTTTCCTCTGGAAGTGTCAGAGCTTGTTTTTCATTAGAACCCCCACGAGGTTATTGGCTGTAATCCCCTGTACGGAGCTCAGGTTTCCGGCCATGGTGAAGTGCCTGATCCGCATCACCACGCGGGTGAACGTGCACCTGCGCATGATAAACCACTGCTACCGCGATGTGAAGGTGCGCGTGCTGAGTCTGGGGCCGCGGCTGCTGGGGAAGGCCCTGGGTGTGCTGCCCCTTTACCCGTCTCTCACTGCACAGCCGGACCTGCAGCGGGCATCTCCCCTGCCCGCCGGGCAACATCCATACATGGTGGCCAGTGCGGTATCAGGTGGAGGTGTGTGCTTGTGTAAAATTTCTTCTTACATGATAGAAATATTTGGCTACATGTAGCAGTCCTGCTCCTGGAATAGACACGGCGTGTTAAATTTAGGGCCGGGCTCCTCAGGAGCAGTGTTGGGGTACACTGGGCTACACTCAGGCTACACTACACTGGATGATGTGCTCTCAAAGGTGTCGTGCTAAAACATATATTTTATTGTTTAAATGTGCTGGTTATTCTTTTGCAAGTTGTTAACGTTACTAGTTTTAACTGTAACTTAGTAAAACTTGAATTAATCTCATCAAACATCAAATGGAATGAATTTCTCATTGTTGTTATTTGTCATTTTTGTCACTTCCGTTTTAGATTTTGCATTTTTTATTTAGGTTTTTTTCTTTAAGGTTGTGCACACTGTGCTGATTTTTGAAGAACACGATAGAACTCTTAACGACCGCTGCTTTTTACATTGGCTCAGTTATGAGCCAATCAGAAGACATTATTCTTGCCACTTTACTGACTTTTTGGGTGGCTTTTTTTTCTTTTTTTTGTTAGCAGCTGAAATTCTAGTCCTATCCCTGTGGTATGAAGGGTAACATTTCTGCTGTGGAATCACCTCTCTCTTTATCCTTTAGCCAGCTTCGCTTTGGAGTCCTCGAGAAAAAAAGCAAACCGAGCCTAAAGCTTTTATAAGTGTCTTTAGTCTGGCATATCTGTAAATGTGTGGGTCTGTGCAAAACTAGGCATGTTTAAAAATATCTTGTTGAACATAGAATTCTGTTAAAGCAGTTTTAGAAAGCTTCAGTCCCATCTGTGTGACTAATGAGTAACATGGATGGGAAATTTGCAATATCACAAAAAATCTACGTAAAACGAAATCTAGACACATGATAGACCTATATTTTGCTACAAAAATAGTAGTGGTGTAAATTAAGGCCTGGCAGTCTTAGATTTACAGCATCTATCATTGTATTCATTTATCAATCTGCTTATTGTTAAACTTTGATACACTACAAAGTGTTGCTTCACTCTAATTTATGCATAAACTGAAGTACGCTTTAATAATGGAATTTCTGAGAGTTTACATCCCAACTGGAGACAAATTTGTGAAAGGCTTCCACATTTGTGTCTTTCAACACCTTGTAAATGTATTATTTTGTAAAAGAATGGTGAAATGGTGGGCCAAAACGCATGTATGATAATTACACAAGGGAAAGAATTGAACAATATTTTTGGGATTGCAAGGCACATGTGCCTCAAAATGAACATGTTTATATATTGTCATCATTAGATTAAGCATGCCAAGTTTCCTAAATGTTACAGTTTTTTTGGCAAAAATAGACATTTCAAACCATATTTGTGGTCACGGCCTTTAATGGGTGTCTCTTGTGATTTCACACAATGGCCACTAGGTGTCGCCTTACTTAATTGCTACTACTTATAAATTGTGCTACCATCACTTCAATCGATTTCTGCAAAAACCAAAAACATTTGAAATGTTGTCTCTGTGCAGCAATAACTGTGGCACAAAGGCCAAGGCGCAAACAGCTTGGACCGCGCTAATTACCGTTCACGGCTATATTTATTGTTGTTTTTGGCAGCCTGATTTAATTGTAGTTTTAGGTTAGTCTTTACATCAAGCTGTCATTTTAGTTTTTTAGTAGTCTTAGTCCATACTCTTTTTAGTCTAGTCAAGTTTCAGTCACCTGTACACAACATATTTGAACTTAGAAATGATATGGAAAGGGCTGTATCAGACTGCTGTGTGTGAGAGAGAGACTTTGTGTGTGTAACTGTGTGTGTGTCGTTCCAGTGCTGTGCATTAACGCATTCATGTTTTACATTCGCAGGCTATAATAATGGAAGTTTGGCTCTTTTCAAAGAGCCGGCTCTAGTGGCAGGAGCCAGTTCTTTTGGCTCCCAAACAGCTTTTAGTTTATTATCATCTGTAGCCTAAATTGGCAAATTTGAATGCTTTGTGTGTTGATCAACCCTTTATCATTGTGTTTTTATGAGTAGCCTTATAATTGCCTAATTTTGTGTATTGTTCTGTCACAAAAGCAGACAGATTTTTAAATATTTTAGCTAAATTTTAATTTAACACTGCAAACAAAGCCACAGAACACAAACAGAACCAAACAGGCAGACTGACATTTAGAAACATCTAATGTCTCATGGTGGGCTGGCGCTGTTTCTCTTCTCAGTTAGTGACTGTCGCGTCTGTGGTCCTACCTGTTCTCAAAGGTTATGATCCTATATAATCACATGATTGCTGCCAAACAAAGCGAAGTTCTGCCATGAACAGAGCTGTCGCTGAGTATAAGAGCTGAGCAGCTGAAGGAAAGAAAAGTGGGGAGCCGTTCTCACTCGATGGGAGTCAGATCTTCAGATTCACTACTAAGCATCGGCTCTTAGTAGCAGGCTACCACAATAGCATATTTATGATTAGGATACATCTCAAACTCAAAATTGGTTTTTAATGTAACTTATGTCTGTGATTGTTAAGTGGTATGATGGATAGAAGGAGAAGACTGAAGGAGGTTTTGATAGAAGGATTGAAATTGTAAAAATAAAATAACAAATGTGAACTAGATCATTTTTGAGCTGTGAACTTCGATCAAAAATTTAAAAAATGAACTATGAACGTGAACGAATTCATTTTTATTGAAAAGTATTTGGAGCTAGTTCTTTTTCATTGTGAACTGACACAGCACTGGTCATTTCTTTTTTCCCTGGTACTTTAATGACCCAATATTTTTGGCCACACACAGTGCCATCACAGTGCTGTTCAATTATAATGTCGATCAGCCCAATACTGTTTCTCCCCACTAGGGGTGTGCAAATCGGCCGCTATTCGTATCTGTATATGTATTTGTTGAAAGGGAAATTTATTCGTATTCGAGTAAAATTCATAACTCCTCCCGCCACTCCTCAAATCTACTCCTGAACTTCAGTGTGTGACATGGGGGGGGTGGAAGCAGACTATCCCGAACGTGAGCGTGTGACCGGGGTGAGCGGTGTACCTGCTCCTGAACGCGAGGGAGTTCAGTTAGGTGTGGAGTAACACTAGTGATGGTCCGATCTATCGGCGGACGATCGGTATCGGCCGATAATCAGACTTTCTGACTGGATCGGGATGTTAAACTCGCCGATCTGAGGAACTGATCACAATTGATGACGCCAATGCGGGAGGACTAGGTACGGGTACCGAACCCGGTACTTTATCACCTAATTATAAAAGACAGCAGTATGGATAAACACACACACACACACACACACACACACACAGTTCTGTCGCGCACGCACACACACACACACACACACACACACACACACACACACACACACACACAACAACAGGAGAAAACACACACTCACACACACACACCAAAGGCAAAATTTATAGTATTACTTTATCTGAAAAAAGTGAACGGTGATCAGGGAGCTTACAGATCAGTTATAGAAACCTGAAGCATCAGAATCGGTATCGGCCGATCACCTAGACAAAACACCGGTACTTGGTATCGGTGGCCGGAGCAACACTAACACAGAAACCCCAAAACAGGGCAGGTAACTACAGAACCACAATTATAAGTAATTCACATTATTCTGTTTCTTTCTATACCCCTCAAACCAGGTCTGGAATCGCTGCGGGACAGTGCCCACTCCACACCTGTGCGCTCCGTCTCCCATGGCGACTCCTTCATGCCGCGCTCGCGCAGCCAGGCAGCGGAGGCGGCGGACGGCTCAGCTGTGATCGCAGATGAAGCGTACAGTCCGTCAGACAGTGTGCTGCCTACGCCCGTCGCTGAGCACAGCCTGGAGCTGGCCGTTTCGCGCCAGATCAACGGCGCCCCCTGTAGCATTGAGGAGGAGAAGGAATCCGAAGCCGGGACGCCAATGGGGGCGGAGCCAGGCGAGCTGGGCGTGGACAGCAGGACGGCTGGCTCGCTGCAGGCAGCTGCGCTCAGCGAGGCAGAACAGGTGAATAAGTTTGTCTTCAGTGTCCTCCGCCTGCTCCTTGTGACCATCGGACTCCTGTTTGTTTTGCTCCTTCTCCTCATCGTCCTCACCGAATCCGACCTTGACGTAGCCTTTTTACGTGATATCCGCCAGACCCCCGAGTTCGAGCAGTTCCATTACGAATACTTTTGTCCCCTCAGGCGGTGGTTCGCCTGCAAGCTCCGCTGGATTGGCGGGCTGCTCATTAACAAGTGAACAAGCCGCCGCCGCTCGGGGGTCGAGAAGACTAGCGACCCCCCGGGCGTGACCTGGACCTCCAGCGTCAGGAGCAACACTTCACCTCTCTTTCAATCCCTGTCCACCTATTGCGTTTGGACATTTTCCCCCATTTTCGTTTATTCTTTTCTTTTTATTAGTCTTTCTTTCATGATGTGTTCTCTTTTTCGGAATATCAGGCCATTGCAGGCTTTTATTTAAAAATGAACATAAAATGACAGTTGACTTGAACTGAAGATACTATCCCTTATATAGGGATGATATATTTTGTTGCAACTAAAAACCTTGCCATTATTGCTATTATTTAGAAGGTGACGAGACATATTCATTTGGAGACAGAAAGGGAAAGAAGTGTGTAAAGATAAGTATGTGTGAAATTGGAGGGCAACCAGTGCTTTGTAGAGCTTTGTCCATACTCCATGCCCAGTTGTTCATCCTTTACCACAGGCTGCTATAACTTCACAGCAAATACTGACTGGTCTGGTGAGATCTGATCACGGAAGGTTCTGTAAGTTGCTTGGAGAGGATTGTCGGGGTGAATTCTTTGGGTCAAAAAGGGTTTTGGGTATTGTAAAGGAGGTTTATTTTTTGAAAAGATGTTTTGGGAGTGTTAACGAGTGAGTGGTCAAAAGCTGTGAAGTAGAAATCCATTTTTAAAACAAAAAAACATTTCTAAATGATTAAAAACAAACCCATATATTTTTGTTGTCATGTGACCCAGTAGTATTGAACCCATTAGAAAAATATCAATGGTTGACCTCTAAAACACCTAGCACCCATAGTCTAGCTAGCTGTGCAATACTATAAAGTTTTACTGAACTGAAGGAGTTTACCCGCTTATATTTCTTTTGGTTTTCATGTCCTGTTACCCTGTGAAAATAGAAAGATGTCTTACTGTACAGAGAACAGCAAGTTTTTCGGTTCCATTTCAGTCCTTCTCTTACATTTGTATTTTGTGAATATCATGCTATTTACTTAGAATTACAATAATGATGCTGTACTTTTTTGTACAAAAGTAGTTAGTTTCCTAATATATACTGAGTTTTTCCATGTATATTTTAACAGAACTGAAATGTTATTTTGTTATCAAAGATTAAATTATACCTTTTTTAGCTACGTATTTCACGCAAGGTCTAGAGTTTGTGGTGTAATTGCTCAGAGGGGCACAGTAGAAATCTTTTAATCCAGTTTCACTGTCCATTTCCACTCGCCCTCACTTGGCCGGCAGTTCGTTTGCATGTAGACGCCAACTTGTGCTTCAAAGAGGTGTTGCATGTTGGAGAACAAGAAGAGGGCTGGTTTTCACGTCATCGGCTCTGCACAGTCCAGACCAAAGGCTGTGCCATTTACATTAATGTCACAGGCAATATGTACTTGAAACTGCAAAACAGGCTTTTACTGTATTTACGTCGAGATAAAGCTGATGATTACAATGACATTTCTGTTTGGATTTGGTGTAAAAACACACACAAAAAAAAAGTTGGCCAATGTCTGCTCTCACAAACAAGTTTAGGACTCTGTGTGCATGTTGTGTGCGAGTGAAAGGGCAAAAGAAAAAAATATTAAATATAGAGGTGCAGATACTTAAAGGAATAGTTTTTTTTTCTTCTTCCTAATCCCTATCTGCCACATCTGCAGCATATGACCAGTTACAACTGATGATATTGATCTTTCCCTGTACTTCATTAGTCCCACGACAGCTGCATGTTCAGTTTAAACATCATGGCTGATAATGTCCAAAATCATTTCTCATTTTACCCCATAATTCACATAATTTATGACACATGACATTTGTAGGTCATTGCATCGTATAACAGTAGTCATGGTTCCATGACACTAGCTGTGTCTCATTTGGAAGGACGCACCCTCCGGAGGTCGTATCCTTTGGAGGTCGCGTCCTCTGTAGGATGCGTATGCGGAGTGTCATCAAGCCTGGAATCAAACGAGACGGTCTTCGTAGGATGGATGGAAAAGGAAACAGGAAGTATCACGTTGCTATGCCAACAGACAACAGCATCTCACACTAGTTAAAAAAGTACAATTATTTCTAAATTTGGTGAGAAATTTGAAAAGAAAATGTTTTTATTTTATTCAATATTTGAGCTACTGCAGTTGGTTATGGCGACGCAAAGAATTGTGGGTTATCTGTAGCAGCGAAGGATACACTTGCATCCTTCGAATTCCTGTGAAAGAAGGACGCATTCGAAGGTCGCATTTGGAGAGTCCTACTTGCTTTTCTGAAATGAGACGCCGCTATGACGAATGCAGACCTCTAATGCTGCCTCCGGAGGGCGCAACCTTCCAAATGAGACACAGCTACAGTATACAAATCATGACAATCAGTCATGATAACTTTCTGTGGGGTGGATGTTTTCTACAACTGTTTGGAAAACCCTTCCTAGTAGAAGTAATGTAATAAAATACAGCTTCCATATGCTACACAATGCAGCAGATAGAGATTGGCTTGATGGATTTATTCCTTTTAACATTTCTGAATAATTATGCTGTGGAAAAACATGGCAAAGATGGTGATGGAGATGTCCGTGTTTGGTTCTTAACCCTCACACAGTAGGTTTAATACAGGGTCAGGTTTAACTCACAGCCCTAGCTGGTTTCAATGAACAACACTTGGTTTATAAATTGTATGTGCAAGCGTGAAAGTTAGGTTAATCCTAATTCATTTGTGCATTTAGAGTTTCACTAATTCATTTGTTCTGACTTGCCAACAACAGTCCACAGACGTGAGTGTTGGTTTGGAGCGAAAGCTATACTGTAATATACAGAGCACACACAGGTTACTCTAACTGCCTGCCAGCTGTGGGCACCGTCTTCCACAGTCATCAGCGAGGTTCACCAGACCGACACCACACAGCACTGTAGCACTTTTTACACCTATAACCCAAAAGCAGCTTAACACACACACACACACTACACAGCAGAATATGGAGGGTCACAGGCAAGAAAGCAGTAAAGGTCACTAAAGTGATGCATGTCTCTTACCCAAATCAGTACTCATGCACGTATTTACCAGCCTGGTAATGGAAGAATAGCACCCGAGTCTTTTGTAGTTTCTTATCTGTCAGAGGCGTACATTTCCATTTTTGCTTTCTGGTGAAACAGCATTCTGTAGCCTGGACCCATCCTGCATGCACCCATTCAATAAGCAATAATCTGTAAAACTGTAAAAATCAGGCCACATGTTTCTGTGGGCAGAGACGGGTGGGGGTTAAGGAATAAATCCACTTCACTTGAGATAAAGTTTGTGCTTAAGCCCAAACTACAGGATCGTTACAGTCCATTTTAAGCTCATTGCAATCACTGCCTCCACCAGAAAGATGAAGCACATCTCAGAACACCAATTCTAACAAGTTAGAGGCATCAAAATACTACACGCAATATTGGAGGTGAATCAAAGTAATGCAGGCATTTAAACAGCAGCATGCTTTCGCCTTCTGTACACTGGTGCTGCTTACAAGCAAACACCTCACTATTCTCCTCCTTTAAAAACAATATTGATACTAAAGCTTAAGAGACCCCTGTGTTAAGATACATTCCCACTGGCCAGTAAGAATGCTGCTTTAATACAGCTCTGAGACAATGTATAGTTTAACATGCTAAACTCCATACTAGCCAGGGCTGTTAGATATATGGAAGAAAATTGCATATAGTAGTTTTACAACACAGTTGTAGGGTATAAAGCTCTAATTAGATTGGTACAGTCAATACTGCAATAGTATGCTGGATATCATGGAAAATAATGTATTAGGTACTCCGTTTAGCGTTTGTGGAAGGTGTTTTCACAATACGCTAGCAGAGCACACTGCACTGCAGATTTTGTTCTTTCGTGGCTCTGAATTAATCCACACTGGAGCCAAACATATCCAAACTTGCTAAACAGAATACAGCATGATTAAATAAAGGAAATACAGTTGTTTAAGAGCTTTATAGGGATGTTGTTCAGATTAAAAGTACAGATATTGTGGTGAAAGGCAGAGCATTGCCTGCTCTTCAGCAGTGCCCAAATATATTTCAGGCCGCTGCCCTCCACACACAAATGCAGGTACCATGAATCAATTAGTCCTATGAAATGTGTCCAAATTAAACAATTTTACCCTTAACATGATCTGCATGGATTCCAAGCCTAAAAATGATGAAGTTACTGACGAGCTACTAAACAGATACATCAACAAACACATCACATTACACAGTCCTCGTCACTTTCTTTTAGCTCCCCAAACTCTTAACGGCTATGCATATTCATTCACACGCGTTTACATTGAACCTGCATCTTATTCGAATCACACCAGAGAACACGATCTATTTAGCTGCTTAATATTTAAATAGATCTACAATAATTTTATGTGCCAAACACGGCTCCTGTTAGGTCCGATTCATTCCAAAACCATCTTTGTACTGTAGGAAACGTACCAAGCTAAATGGTATGAAACATTGTTTCTCTGATAGTCCCTTGTAACTGGTGCCATGGAAATATTCAAACTTGAAATAAACTTTCAAAATGTGTTCAAATTAATCGTGTTTTTCAGTGAATAAAAAAATCACGCACCAATAAAATACGATTTCTCTCACTTGAAATAATTAATTGAATATGGCAGCAAGATGCACTCTGCAGAACTCCTTTTAGAGATGCCAGCAACATGCAAAGAAGCCATATAATCACTATTTTTACATTGTTTGGAAAGTGGACTAGTGAGGGAAGGAAGAAATATTCACCAAGCAACATACTCGCACGCAGTGTCTGGAAAAAGTCAGACTGGTACATTTCAGACTAGGCCATTTTGGATGTCTAAAAACTGTATTTAAAGAGGTACAGTAAACCTTACTGAGGACAAGGGATGGGTATCATTAAGATTAACAGTATTACTACTTCTATCGATACCACTTATCGATACGGAACTTTAACGGAATTCTTATCGCTACTTTTTGTTGAATGTTACTACAAAAAAATTGAGAACAGAATAACAACACTTTAACCCTAAACCTAACCCTAATCTAAAAAATGTGGAGACTCTACAAACTAGGTGCAACTATACTTTGGATTAGTGTTAATTTTGTCACCTATTTTTAATTTCGTCTTAGTCTTGTGACGAAATGCGCTTTTTAGTCTTAGTCACATTTAGTCATTAAAATATAATTTTTGGCAGTCTAGTTTTAGTCGAATAGAAGTCTCTCATTTTAGTCTAGTTTTCGTCAAAAGAAAACTCTAGGTATCTTAGTCAAGTTTTAGTCCACTAAAGGTCTCGTCTTTTTAGTCTAGGAGCTCAATCTACCTTCAAACCGACATTAGCTTAGCACTTCATTTTTAACGACTTCACAACTTCATAGCCAGCTAGCAAGTCTGGTATAATGGCTATAAAATAAAACCTGCATAATGTATGTCCCACA
>JBBKCR010000018.1:42369-59588 GCA_037577295.1 Ladigesia roloffi
TATATATACACCTCACATTCTCTGATCTTATCTTCTCTCCAGATATATTTATATATTTATGCGTGTATGTGTGCATTATTTTTAAATGTAAATGTAAATTTGTTTATATTTTCTTCTGTAAAGTGACCTTGAGAGTCATGAAAGGCGCTTATAAATAAAATGTACTATTATTATTATATCTCTGTGATGGTAACTGACAGCTGGCAATAAACTGGGCTGAAGACTGTGGCAGAGTGTATAAGGAAGATGTCTTGTTAGCTTTAGGTGTCACAACATTTACTTCACACGTCATATGCAAAGACCTTGTCACAGCAAACAGTATTTAATAAAAACTCTATATACATCACTGAATTTTTTTCATAACACACAAAACAGCATTATTCATAGGAAGCAATAAACCCTCTCAGCACTAATGGTAACACCCCAAACCTCAGCTTCATGTACCTTAAATAGCAAAACATTTAACACTGTTTTCAGATGGAATTTGTGTGAATTATTCAAAGTGTTCAGGAGTGCTTTGGCTCAGGTGTGCAGTTACAGTTATATGTGGTGAAAATGAACTGGTATGACAACTAATTTGTAAACTATCTACCAGGGTACTTTATAATATTCAGAGCACATTCAACCAGCCCTAACCAGTCAACAAATGGTTAATCACAATGGATATTTTCATTGTTTAATGTATTTGATTGAGTATTTGAAAACTAACAAGGAACTCCCAGCAGTATCACCATGGCAGAGGTTCACCGGTGTAATGCAGAAATGAGCCATGATCCTTCTGACTCAAACCACCAATCACATCCAGCACAGAGCTGATGCTCTCTTCTGGGCTCAGTGGTGCCTGTAAAAGAAATGTGTTTAATAATAAAAAGTACAACTACACAAGGTCTGTGGTTTACACTGCAAATTGGTACAGGCAAGTTTCTGCCCTGAGGGAATCTTACAGCTCATTGGGGGAAGTTTGTTCAGTTCCTGCCACAAAGGAAAAATAGTTATCAGTGTCTATACGGCAATGGCCTATTCTACAGACTTGCCTTCATGCAGGTATTGCTGGTACATGTTAGATGATGCACTTTTGACTGATGAAGTGCATTTTGAGCCTTGATCAGAAAGGCATTACGTTTTCCCTTGCCTTAGGTAAGCTTTTTGTTTTCAGGGAAGTATTTAAATGAGTAATGGAAATTTCAAGGACTGTATATTGAGCTTTAGACTCTAAATTAAATAAGGACTAAATACGTTCCATCAGCTTAGTCTCAAAATGTACATGTGAAGTTCCCTTTAAGCATTTAACTTAAGACAAATACTTAAGATGAAAGCAGGATTTACCTCCTGTCCCCCCATATCCGTGCGCACCCAGCCAGGATGGATGGCCATGCAGAGGATTCCATCTGCCTCCAGGTCCACCGCCATACATCTTGTGATCATGTTCAGAGCACTCTGGCACAGGAGCAGAATCTACATTTTAGACTTGCCCAGAACAAAGTGAGGACTTTGTAATCCAGAATATTTTTGCATTTCTCATACTGTGCAAACCTGACCCAGTCCATGGGGACTTTAATAATTAGTTAATGTGCTGAATCAGGTATGGTAGATGAGAAAAAGCACATAGGGATTGAGAACCCCTTGGCTATTCAACACACATTTCTATGTTTAGGCATATGTTTGTGATTATGATTAAGGTTTTATTGTAAACTGCACTCTATCCTCAGGTAAAAATAGGTTAGCTGTAAATGTTGTATGAAAAATGTGTATACATTTACATTTAAGGCATTTAGCAGACGCTTTTTATCCAAAGCGACTTCCACTCCCTAACTACAGGGGACAGTCTCCCTGGAGCAACTTGGGGTTAAGGGTCTTGCTCAGGGACCCAGCGGTTGTGCTAGGGGTAGGATTCGAACCCATGACCTCATGGTCCAGAGGCAAGTGTCTTACCCACTGAGCTACCTCCACCCACAAATTGACATACAAGTATACAAATTGACAAAAATAATATGATGCAGTTAATTTGTTTATTATGCAGGGAAGTTTACAATAGGAATCTTGAGCCTTACATCTGTATGTCCAGCTTTGTTTCAGAACCTACAGTTGAACTAGCCAGTGAAATTATTTGTCAGTGTGTGAAATGCTAGGAGCCGAGGCACTCACACCTTTGATGTTCTGTATGGGTACCATTTGAAGGTGTTGGCACGTTCCCCCCAGTTGAGCTCCACTGAGCCCAGCAGAGAGGTCATGTTAATGACGGCTGCTCTGTGTATGCCCATGCCTGTACCTTTAGCAGCGGCCTGCTTCAGCATTGGGAGCATGGCCTGGCGAAGAACACAAAACATAAAAATCATACTGAACTGTGACTACATCCAAGTGTGTAAAGCCAAGAAAATGTGATTTGCAGCGGCACTGCACACACAAGTACACCTGAACCAGCGTTTCCTGAAGAGTGGATGTGAATCTGGTTCAAACAGTGTGATCATGGGAAATAGGAAGTGTATGAAAAAACCCTTTCCTTATGTGTCTGAGGTTTATGGCATGCTTTGGCATATCAAACCTTGGTGATCATGAGGGGTGCTACTGAATTAGTGTGGAAGTTCTCCAGCATTTTGTCCGCAGTAACATTTTCAAAATTGGCCATAACATTGATCCCTGCATTGTTGATCAGGCAGTTGAGGCCATCCTCTTGCACTATCTGCTCCACCTCTACAGCAGCGTCCTCTATGCTCTTTTGACTGACAACATCTAGACAGATGGGGAAGAACAGAGTAGGGTAAACAGCATTCCATCACATTCCAATAAAGGAAACATTCAGAGCTTCAAAGATAATAATCAGCTTTTCAAGCTCACCAAGTGTGATTATGTGAATGTTTGGATGCTTCACGGCCAGATTCTGTAAAAATAAATATGAAACAAACACATGAAATATGCAGCTAAACCATTTAATTTAAGTCTGCTGATGTCAGTTGAGGCAGGGAAACAACAAGGGTGTCAAACCTTGCTGGCAACCAACAAAATGAAAGCGACTAGATCCGTTTGAGCTGAACCTCCTTATGTTAGAAAGAACTGACTTTCTTACATTATTGAAGACAGCGATCTAACATCGATCGATCATCATTGAGAGGCTGTTTTTTCATACCAAACACCATAATCTTAAATGCAGTGCTAACGGTGGTGTACTGTATTTACAAACTATTTTAAAAACAGTGTTAGTTAGCAGTTTAGGATGTAGCCGTACTGCTTGATGCCTCTTATAACAGAAAATTATTTGAAGCTGAAAAAAGCCACGTTCTATGGATGATGTGTGCTGTATAACCGCTTGTTGTCACTGGGTAATTATGTTCACTAAGTGAAGACACACTCAGAACATTTGTGTCTGAAGCTGAAACTCAAACTGATGGGTCAGGTGAATGTTTTTACATGCACAGACCTATAAGCATAAAACAGGAGACCCCAATCAACCATGGTTCTGTAGTACACTAGCCTACCAGCCTGGGTCAATACTTGCATTGGCGCCCAACCCTACTTCAGGCTTGCAGGCATGCATTTTCACCGTTATCACTAAATTAACACATAATACACCTAATTCCATCACTTTCCTTTCATTAAAAAATGAACTAAAATATTAACTCAATTATATATTCACAATGTGTCCCTATAAAAGGGTTAAATTGCTGAAATTATTTTAAGCTACATTTGGTAACAAAACAACAAAACTTACAGTTGTGTGGTAGATCTCTGCTCCATAATGCAAAATGTATACTGGGAAACTACACAAATGCACCTAACGACAAATGCGCCCTCCCCCTCCACCCTACCCCCAACTCACATCATAATATAATGAGATTTAGGAGAAGACAGCAGATCTATTCATTAAATGAATTCTACGAAATGCAATGAATTAACATATCTGAAATACAAAAATTGCCACACACAGTCCATCACTATGAAACACAATGTGCTTATAATGTTCTTAACTTTTTAATGCGCCAAACCACATAATTTGAATTAATTGGCCATTAATATATAAACTGATCTCTTCATTTTACTCTAAAATTTTCCTTAATTTATGTGTGTGAACCCCTTCATCCTAAACATACGGCATTTAATTGGCAAATATTTAAAAGTAAATGTTGTCATAGCAATTCATAATTTTTTTTATTTCCGTTTATTCTTCTACTTGTGTAAATGTATATTCAACTCGATTAACATTAAAAAATCCTGTAATTTCTTCTTGAGCAAGGTTAAAAACATAAATTAGCTGGAAATGTCGTGCTGTCTTGCTCCAATATCCCATAAAACAAATTCTAACAGTCCTTGTCGGAAATTACAACAGCATAACTTTCAATAATTATATGAAACCTTAATTATTTAGGTAGAATTACTTATCAAATTCTTTATCAACACATGCTTATCTCGCATCAAAATAAATAAGTAAATAAATAAGCTCATACTTTTATTTTTTTATTATCTTCACCTGATGTGCATTTAATAATAGGAGAACAATTTTCATTCTAACATGTATTGTCTTTTTCATTTTATTTCTTTATTCGTTATTATTTCTATATTCAATTGTGTAATGAGTAGAAAATAGACATTAATAAAAATATACGTACAAATAAAATGAAAAATTTACAGCAGGTGCCCTCATAACTCTGTCTCCTTACGGTGCACTTAAGGTTTGACGATTACTCCAGAGCACTCGTAAATCTACGAAGATTTTCAAGTGCTACTCAAGTCACGATGGTTTTGGGAAACAGACTGTAATACTAAGATCAGTCGTAAGATCATTTTTGCGAACTTCTTAGGCTTACGATACTTTTGGGAAACGCAGCCCTGGAAATTAAGGAAAAAATTAAGGTCATTTTAAGGGGTAAAATTAAGGGGTTTGTTATCGTAGTGCGTGTTTTACCAGCTTTTCAGAAAAACTAAATGGATTCAGATCGTGATCGAAGTCCTTAGTGGTTTAGAGAGATGAATTCCGTGACGCTGAGCAGAGTAATGCCCCTAGGTATGAATGTAAGCGTGAATGTTTGTTTGTCTGAGTGTGCCATATTCCCCCGACTTCGCCTTTAGCAGATGGGATAGGCTCCAGGATTTGAGGGTCTCTACTTTCACCTGTCCTAAATAATTGTGTGTCCGCTGTGCTAAATGAGCTTAAAAGGGAACCTCGGAAGCATCTCTTCTATGCATTTAGCTAATCTCACCAGCTCTTCTCGTGGATAAATCATTACCTTCCTAAAATAGTATATTACATTACTGCTCGCAGAAGCAGAAATAGGCGCATGCGCAGACAGGGCAGATGCTGGCCGACATCCCTCCAGAAGTCCCTCATAATAAAACGGCGGACTGAAACTAGCTATCGCCACAGTTGCAGAAGTCGCATCATACATGGCTATGTCTTGTTGCAACAGAGGCTAAGTTTTACCTTCGCTCCGCTCGGGTTTCTGGCCGTAGCGATTATATTCCCAGGAGAAAATCCACCCGTCACTAAACTCTCCACTATCTGTAACCCGAGGCCTCGGTTAGCTCCAGTTATCAGCACGCTTTTGCAGTTTTTAAATGCGGCTGTCATTGTTATTGAAAGCACGACTGTTACCGTAATATACGTTCAGACCGTGACTTTTCTGACAGCACCCCCCAGGAAACCTGCACCAAGCCTACGGTCACATGACCAAGGAATTAGCTTAGCAGAACCCCTAGCACTCCCCTACCTAAGAGGATCTTCACAAGGCATGCCATTTCCTTTAGTATTTATACAGTACAATAAATGACCTAAATGTATATGCTTTAACAGAGTTCGTTTACATTGATTGTTCCCCATTTATCAATAGTTTAGATCATTATGTCATGCTGAATCTTCACTGAGAGTATAAAGTAGGTTGAGGAGACACTTGAGAGATGGAGATATGGTCTGGAAAAAAGAGGAATGAAGGCTAGTCTAAGACAGTACCTGTGATGAGGATGCTGGGAGTAAGGCTGACAAAGGTAGAGCAGTGCAAATACTTAGGGTAAGATTTATGAGACATCAGTGAGACCAGCTTTTGTCTGATTTGGAGACAGTGGCACTGATAAAGACAGGAAGCAGAGCTGGAGGTGGCAGTGTTGAAAGTTTTAAGATTTGCATTGGGAGGGACGGGGATGGACAGGATCAGGAATGAGTTTATTAGAGGGACAGCCAGGGGTGAATAAAGCTTCCCAAAAGTAGGAGGTTCTGTGATAGGGACACCATATTATGAATACAATTTAATCAATTTAATACAATTTAATCTGACAAAAATGTGTGTGTGTGTGGGGGGTTACATTAGCACCCCGTGTGCTACGCCCCTGGGGACAGCTCAAGTTGGACCTTTTGGAGAAGTCAGAAATTTGAGATTGTGTTGCCTTTGACATGTGCTAAGAATTGAGCAGCAGGCAAGAGGAGAGGAGGAAGGTCTAGTAGACGGTTTAAGGATGATATATGGGAGGACATGCACGCAGTGAACGTGAAAGCGGGAGATACAGAAGACAAAAGGAAATGGCGATGGCTGGTCCGTTATGGCGACCCATAGTTGGGAGCAGCTGGAAGTAGATGTTCTGCTGAATGTAACACTGGGTGAAAGCGTCTGACAGGATTTACTAGGTTTAGTTAATTTGGGGTAACACCACTGCTTAACAAAGACTCTTTTCAGGCTCACCTTTATTTGTTTACGGCATACAGTACAGGAGATGGAACATTTCCTTTGCTGACATCTGTTTTTAGATAATTTGCAGAATGTGATAAAAGTCTGCTTCTGGAATGAAGAGCACCCTATGAGCAAAACCACTACAGAAAACAAATAACCATTTATAAACAATTAGTCAAAAATCCTGTATTCAACCTCATAAGACAAACTTTCCAGGTGTTGGGGCTTGATGAGTCAGTGACATTAGTCAGTTTAAAGTGACTTACTAATAAATTGTTTCAAACTTAAGCCAGTGTCTGCTCCGGGCCCTGCATGTACCACTTACAGCCACCGGATGGCAGACTGCAGCTATAAATAGGCAACTTGAACCGCGCAAGTTCGTGGTCCTTGGTTCATTCTACAAATACTTGGGTACATGGAATTTTAAAGTCCAATGATGCATTAAGTTCAGGACATTATTCACATAACTATTCCAGTAAAATAAACCTGATGCAATGGTGAATCCTACACTGCGTGGATTTTGCCATAATCTCCTGAAATGGAGATTAATCAGTTTGATGTTTGTAATTGAGATATTGGAGCCAGACTTCAGGTGATAGAGCAAGTGAACATTTCAATAAATTACATGAGAAAAAAAAAGGGCAAATCTGGAACACACCAAACCTAGTCTTTCACCTTCAATCCTAAACACAATGTCTCCACTGAAAAGTGCCTTTGCTCGATCGGTGTCACAATAATTGCACGGTCATCTTTGCTGGGCTAAATAAAACAAACTAAGTTCACTGGACTCGCTCTTGCTTTCAAATGATCTAAAAACACAGCACATTAAGTGATGAGAATTCATTTGTTGACAGTATATTCTTTATATTGAGTTCTGATTCAAAATAGTTTATCTTTGGATAATTCCTTTTATTTACAATATCAGTTTACTTTCACCTTTAACACTATTCCTATCAAAGGGAAATGCATGGTAAGAGCTATTGTTGAATTTGTCTTGGGTCTGTCAATGTTAGATAAAGAACTCATCACAGGTAAACAATAATGGTGCAAATCAAGATGAGCTTTTAGAACACAGTGTAGTCCCCCTTTGCAAACCTCCTGAGAAATGTAACTAATTAATTTATGGGAACTATATGTTCTTGTGCAACTCCACGTTCCTTCTGTTCAATGCCACTACATCCACTTCTGCATCTACGGACAGCCGGCTTCACTTAGTGACAGCATGGATGGCGTGTGCCAAGTAGCCCACATTTCCGGAAGTCACTCCTGCCACAGAAATACGTCCATCCTTTGTCATATAGACGGAGTAATCCTTAATCAGACTCTCAACCTGCCGAAGAACAGAAAACATGAAGAATTAATTAGTTAGTAAAGGAACTACTGAGAACAAACACTGAACAAACATTTAATGTTTTGGTTGAGTCTTAAATGTCTAACAACTTATGTTTATTCAGAAAAAAACAACTGAATTTTAAATCAGATACATATTTAATGACATTTATATCATCTTTATAAATGTCATTAAAACGGAAGCACTCAGTAATAAAGATATACTTCCAAAAGTAATGCTACTTTGCTTCATGTATTTGTTGCAGCAGCGATCAGTGTTGCCTGCCGCTACATTATGCAAAAACAGGGGTCTGTGTTTACTGTTAAAGCAGGAATTAACTAACCAAGCTTTCCACATTCTGACAATAGAAAGCAAACCTCATACTAATGCCATGCCAGTAACATAGCTACAACCTCGATTTGGGTAAAATATGAAGTCTGATGTTGTGTGTGTTTTCAATAGTGTTTAACTAGCTTGTTGTGACATATTTATATATTCTGTACCTATCTATGATAGCAATATCTTATCAGCTGACTAACCTGCTCAGGCTTGAGGCCAGTGAAGCAGAACATGCCGATCTGATCAGTGACGTGCTGCCAGTTGTGAGTGGACCCCTCTTTTTTAAGGTTTGAGACAAGCATCTCCCTCATCTTAATGATGCGGTCCGCCATGCTCTTCACCTCCAACAGCCTGACATAAAGAAACAAACACAAACATGTTACTAACACGACAACAGCACTGTCCAAAAATAGCAATTACACAAATTTCTTCAAAAGTGAAAGAAAAAAAACAAAACAAAACAAAAAAAAAACAAATCATCTCGTAACACTAACTGCAGTATCACTAAGTGCACAGCTGTTGTGGTGGAGTGGCATTTAGCTGAGGCCATTATCCAGTGCAACTAATAATCCTTAGATACATGGACAACTCAGAACAACTGAGGGTTAACTCTCTCACTACTCAAGGACACAATGGTAGAAATTGGGGTTTAAATCTGTGATTCTGACATCATTGGGTTCACTAGGCAACAACTAGTGGTTTCCAATAGCCTTTACAAGTATTTTAATATGCTAAGTTTTAGCACATTCAGTATAATCTTTTTAGACTAACCACTCCTTGTTGAGTTCAGGTGTGGTCAGGATGGTTGAGGCGATGCGAGCTCCATTCATGGGGGGATTGGAATATATTGGCCGGATGAGGATTTTCAGCTGTGACTCCACACGCTTGGCTTCCTCAGCATCCTTACAGACCACTGTGAAGCCTCCAACACGTTCACCTGTACAACACACACACTCACAAATGAGTGTTTGGATATAACAATGTAAGTAGCTCCAACGCCCACTTGCTAAGCGTGAAAAAATAAAAATGTATTCCGAGTTTTTTTTTTTTAATAATTACAATGGCCGGTCACTGCATGGCAGACTCACCATACAGACCCATGTTCTTAGCAAAGGACTGAGACAGAACAATGTTATGGCCTTGCTCAATGAAATGGCGCACAGCCCAGGCATCCCGGTCGATATCCCCACTGGCAAAGCCTTGATAAGCCATGTCGAAAAACACCAACAGGTTTCTTTTCTGGGGGAGAGGGAGATTAAAGTGTACAAATGAAACAGATACTGGACTTGATTCTCAACAAACTAGGCTAAGCATATTACAGTTTCATGATCACACTAACAGTACCTTGATCACACTAGCCATTTCTTTCCACTGCTCTGGCCTCGGGTCCACTCCTGTGGGGTTGTGTGCACATGCATGCAGTACAATCACACTGTGCTCTGGAATTTTCTGTGTGAAATAAAAGAGAAGAAAAATTACTTCAAGTTTTATTAATGTCACTGTCTTCTGCTTAATATATACACAACAATTTTGATGCACTGCTTAATAAGCATTTACTACTGTCTGAATAATGCTGGGCTAAGCTGGGTGAGCTGTTCTACCCGACAGCTTGTTGATATTTTCTTCAACTCAAAAGTAGTATAGATAATGAACACATACATTAAAATGTACATGTAGAGGGGAAAAAAGACCACTTACACATCTTATGGGACCGCTGATCAATTTTAAATGGATTTGTTAAAATATTAAATATGTTGGATCCTGTTTTTCTGTGTATTGATGTTTCTCTTCTAATCAAAAACAAATATCTCATCTTACTGAAATATCGTCAAGGGCTCCCTTGAAGTCAAAGCCACAGGTCTTTGGGTCATAGTAGGTGTAAGCCTTCAGCTGCATGCCTGCATCCCTGAAGATGGGCGTGTGGTTTCCCCAGGAAGGCTTAGGCAGGTAAACATCCCGGGATGCAGTGTGGAATCTCGACTGCAGCAAAACATAGATTGAAAGGAGAAAACTGGTAAGAGAAGCATAAAACCCAGACTTATTATTACAAGCCAGATGGAAGCTACAGAATGAAAATTTACCAACCAGGAAGTTAGCTCCAATACGTAGTGAACCTGTTCCTGAAATGGTCTGGACGGTGACGCTCTGTGCAGAAAAAGAAGGAAATTGGAATAGGTTCATACATATTAAATGTGACAAATTATAACTATTGGAGTTGCCCATTTACCCTGCCACTCTTGAGCACTTCATTTTCAGGTCCAAGAGCCAAATGAGCACAGGCCTTGGTGAAATCTCCCAGACCTCCAATGGGAAGGTACTCTTTGTCCAGATTCTTAGCAGCAATCTGAGCCTCAGCCTGCAAACACCAACATTTTATAGTCAGTTTCGATTACAGAATCTAAGAATGGGGGAATAAATAACTATACTCCTGCATTTAAAGACAAGTTAAGTTTCACCTTGCGGACACAACTAAGGACATAGGGTTTTCCCTGGTCATCACGATAAGCTCCCACTCCAAGATTCATCTTTTTGGGGTTGGTGTCCCGTTTAAAAGCTTCTGTGACCCCCAGGATGGGATCAGGGGGGCCCATCTGTACCTCAGTCCACCATGAGCTTCAAGATACAAGCAGAGAAATTCTACTATTTAGTAATTGCTACTGCATAGGTAAAAAATGACAAAAATCATGAATAAAAAAAAATAATCATTACTTTACAAATTTAGTGTTAGTGACCACACACATTTTTAGTTTGTTTTAAATGTCTGGTCAAGATGGCCAAGTACTGATGTTAATACATTGAGACATGCTGAGCTGGAATATTCTCAAGAGTTCAATGACTGTGATCTCTAAAGAATTTGGAGCGTAGTCAATGTTGGAGCTTCAGTATCCTTAAATATAGCCTGCCTCCCACTCTGTGCTACATTCATCTGAGGTGCTCACCGAGAATAGGCTCAAGCTGCATCTTCACTACAGTTTGTCAACACGATTTTCACTGCTTTATTTTTCCAGTTTAAGAACTAACAGCAAGTGATACTATGATGCAATTAAATGCCTGGTACAAAGACTAAAACAAACCTAGAATTTTAGTTAGAGCTCACTTCACTTTGACAATAAACTGTGAACCACTAAAGTGGCATATTTTTCAAATACTAGCATTTAAGATGGCTTACACAGACATTCAAAGCCTATTTAATCTACAAAACTATTCATTACATGTGAATAATTGGTGGCCTCATTTGAGTAAACTATAGATTATGTTGTGCAACACAAGATTAGACCTGTAGGTCCCAGAGCGGGACATGCCACACACCATCTCCCACCCTCCTATTCTCAACCAATCCTGAGTCAACTACAGATACTCCCTAGACAAAGTTCTCCATAGACTTTGTTCCAAATGTAGTTTCAAGTGTAGAACTTTAGTCTCTCTTTGCATGTAAAGCACTGGAGGTTGAAAATATTTGATCCTCTTTTAGATAAAAGCTTTGTAATCACTCATACATGCCCAGTATGTAACTGTTAGTGATAGGTGCTATAGAAGTCTACTCAATGTTGACGAAGAAATCAGCTACACACAATCTAAATCACTAACGTTTTGCAGCCATCACTGACAGTTACAGTATCCAACCTATAAATAACAAGATATATAATAACAAGTGTGTTGTCTCATTGTAAGGATTCTGTGCATTTTGTGACTCATCATCAATGTTCCAGAAATGCCTGTAAAAAGCAGCATAACTGACTAGTACTAGGTCGTTATACAACAATGAAAATCAGTGATAATAAAAAGACAATATTCTAAATATAATTAATTTCATTCAGTTCCTTAGAAAGCCAGGTTACTGCTCATTTCCTATACAGTTTTACACTCCAGTAAGAAACACATTATCCTCACTAACAATTCTTTAACAATAAATGTACCACAATGCTCTCAATAAAGATGTGCAATGTGATATGATCTGATAAACTGCCTGTAAACTTTGTGAGCCATGCACTTTGGAATCCTACATTTCTACAATATCAAATTCAATGTCTGAGTGTATATTTCTTAATCTGATCCTCTATTTTCAGAAAAACTGGTAACAACATACAGGGAAAACCAGATTCAAATGTTTTGAGGAATGTAAATACAAAATCTATTTATTTTCTGAAAAGTTGTTAAGATATTTACACATAATAACATTTATTTTGATAACAGACATATTTACATCCTCTATAGCGTCAACGTTAAACGTTATCCAGAAATAAAACGCATCCTATAATTTTCTTGGCAGGGAGAATGCATGAAAGGTTATTAGACAAGCAAGTGGAACATACGACGAGATAATACTGTTTGTAGCAGATTTTTACAAAAAGGATGCGTCTGCTGAGGAATGGCTGGAAAATGTAGAGCAATTTATTGTAACTCATGCATAGTATCACATGAAACATGCACGCCTGCAAACCACTAGGCCTTGAATTACTGCAGCAGTACAAAATAAGCTAGCATTACAAAAGTTGACTAGTTTTTCTACCGATTTTGCACTCCATTATTGCTAAATAAAAATATGAACTTCTGTACTCCTCCGGAATTAAAAGATGAACCCAGGACATCCTCCGATATACGAACAACCTTGGAAAGCCACTAGCTAGCAGACAGCGAGGCCGTGCTAGTTAGCTTGCCGGATTTAACCTTAGCTAATGCCGTTGTGTATAACACCTAATAACAGTCAACCAATGTCTCCCAAAAGGCTGTCAAATAATTTCTTACTGTGTTGTAGTGAAATGTGCTAAGATATTTGACAGACAACAGTCAATAGTCAAAGGTTAGCTTGCTAGCTAGCTGACAGGAGTTTTTACATGCTACACACAAATCACAGCATTATCAGGCGAAACGTTATTTAACTCCCTCCACATGCTCAAATCTATCAAATGTTAAACTTAGTTAACGTTCACACAAGGTCATTGTGTCCTAGTGACCGGTGAGATACACTGTGCCAAGTAGCTTGCACACCAAGAATACGCCAAATGACCTACTATGGCCGTTTTTTTAATTTCCACAAATGTCCAAAGCCCACATTACCTCGTACGGAGAGGCAGCACTCCCAAAGCTGGAGTATAAGCTCCGACATTTAAAATAAACTTGCTGGACTTCAGCAGGGCCATGACTGCGACTGTACTGGACTAAGAAGAGAGCAGAACAGTAGCAGCGGCAGCGTAGCTGAAATGCTGGGGAGAAAGAGCGCCCCCAAGGGCATTTCAACATATTTTGGAGATACTACAACACCATCACAGCATGTAACAACCCACACTCGAGCTGTAACATCATCACAGCATTTTACAAACCGCTCGAGTTCCATACTCTGTAGCTGCTACTGCTTCACAACTTTAAATAACCCGTACTCCAGCTATTACAGCATCACAGCATTTAATATATAATACTCCAAATACAACACCATCACAGCATCTAACAACCCATTCCCAAGCTATTACACTATGTGTAATCAATGTGGCCTTCAGAGGAAAGAATCGTTCTGCTGTATATACAGGTGTGGTGGTAGCATGTGCTCTGGCCTGAGAGATCATTGCTTCAAATCCTAACTTATGCAAACCCCAACTGGGTTCCTGAGCAAGACCCCTAATCTCCAAGTGCTCCAGTGAGACTGTCCCCTGTAGCTGGGGAATGGAAGCTAAATGGTGTAAATGTAGAAGACTATTCATCCAAAAAAAAGTATGTTTACAGGTTGTTGGGACACAAATATGGCTCTCATTTCATTTACGATCCAATACCAGGTAAAATTCAGGCTGCTATCTATGATACTGATCCAAAACCGATATTTTGCACAAAAATTTACTGGGTTTGAAAAATCTAAATAAAGAGTGGTGTATTTCAGATTATCTTCATTATAGACACAATACATCAGATGACTTTCCTTGTTGACTAATTATGAAGAATTAAAATAGCAAGAAATAAAACAAACCGGAATAACATTAAACATTCACACTTTTTCTCATTCATGGCACATGGCTCAGCTTTTGTTGCGAGAGCGAACCCTAACCCAAACCCTAACCCCGGGAAGCATTTATACAGCAATATTTCGCCTATGACTATAGAGGAATTAGCTTCTTCTAATTTAGACTATCCCAATAATATAGCTACTTTCCACTGAGTTCCTGTTAATGATAAACTACACATCAACCTCAAATTACAAAAATATCAATATTTTAATACGAGAATCGATAGTGAAACATAAATAACCGGTATTGTATCGATCCGCGCACCATACCAAGTTCTGCTGCAAAACTAGGTGTCCCGCCTAACCGTTGAGGAGTGTGCAAAATGGGAAAAACAGAAAAATATATATTTTTAGCAAGTGTGGCCTGAGAACATGTGAAGACAATCAGATGCATGTGTTTCTCATGCTCATTGCGTGAGAGTTGGCAGCCCTGCATCAGGTATCTGCGTGGGTTGGTGAAATTATTTCACACCAAACTTATCCAAACATGTCTTTATAGACACTGATTTGGGCACTGGGAGCCAGTCATGATGGAACTGAAAACATTCTTCCCCAACTGTGTCCACAAATTTGGAAGTATGGCTTTGTACACTGCCCAAACCCTGAAAAATAGGTGTGTCCCAATACATTTGTCCACATAATGTATTTAATGGAACTTTATCACTTCAGAAAACTCCACAGCTCCACTGTCCAGTAGGGGGCGGGTCCCTACACCTGGCCCTGTAGGCCAACACTTGGTTCTACACACAGTGACCCTAAACTCTTGTGAAATTGCTTCAGTGTACTATTTTAATGGCTATGCTTTTCTGAAGAACTTTATCAAGCTGTATTCAGCCAGTGTATTCACCCCCATAGGTCTTCATTAAATTCACATATGGGCCCGATCTCAATGATGAGGCACTGTTAACCTAAACTGATATATGATGTTCTCAGACATAACAAGCCACGCCACAGAGCCCCAGCACTTCAAACTTACCCAAGTATATCAATTTATCAGTTGAAAAAATAAGAATTAACTAAGTTTTGCCATGTCAATGAAATTGAGAAAGAGACTGAAGTGTAGAGGCTGTTTTATAGATGGCAGGGGGATAAATATGCAATTAAGAAACAGCACTTAATTGCAACATGATCAGCGACCAGTGAGAACAATTTACATTATAAACTTGTCTTTTTATTTTGTCACTCGGCTATTCAACACGGCTGTACCACTAGTCCAGCAGAACACATGAGAACAGTTGCCTTTGGATTAAAAATTAACCAGCCACAAATACAGCATTTTAATTCAAAAAGTAAATGGAAATCTCTAAGCTGTTATGGGTTACCACAGATGTTCATGCTAGTGCTAAAAGTTTAAGGGTAGATGAGGGACAGTCCTCGTCTTCTACAAATTGAAATGATTTTCTGATAATTCAGGGTGATTCTAAATGAGACAACAGAAACACCTCTCTCAATGAAGCCATCATGGTGAGCCTTGCTGGACTAATTCACCCCTCTCAGTGTGTCTGTTGTCAGATAAGACACTCATATAATATAAGAAACTATATTGAACTCCCAGTGTATTAGGCACACTTACCTTGATATTTGTATGACACTGTATATTCTTGGATACAGTCCTTGCATTCAAAGTAATGTCATGCAGGAATGAAATAAATATGTGCTTAAGTAGGGCAGATGCGTTTTAACTATAAGCAGTGAAAATAGTGTCTTTTTAGTTGTTGAATGTTACAAAGCCACATGGTTTGCTGTTTTAGACCATCTGTGTCTGTGCATGAGGGGGTGAAGGATAAATGATGTGGTTTTATTAGTTACTTATTTTTGTATCTGTATTTGTTTTAAATATTTTTATTGGTTATTGGAAAAGGAATAAAAATGCAAGTAAAAAAATAAAGTGACAGTTGTCTGTTCTGCTGCTGATCCACATTATGTCCAGAAGCAGAAAATCTAATTAAGGTTCACTGAAATTTGGGGTGAACATGCTTTTTTATGGGTCGAATATGTTAAATGTAATATTTATAAACAAGGTATATAAATGTAAATATATAAACAAGGTCTTCGCCATTCATGCAGAGGGGGATGTGTCCCCTTCACATTTGATAATTATTGATTTGCCCCCCCCAACACACACACACACACACGTTTAACATAAATTATTAGTTGAACAGCGCTGTTGAATCTTGATTCTTTCACGAGAGATACACTCCTCTAAACCGATATAAGGACACACACAGGAGGGCTGTCACAATAAACAATAAATCAATGAATAGCACTATAATTAAAATGAGGTTGATAACTTTAACATTATTTTTAGAGTTTCCTTTATAGAATAATAATAAATAAATACATTACTTACAAAAAGCAAATAAATCAATCAATAATTACACAAAAAAGGGTGGGGGTGGGAGGAATTTTGTTTACATTCCAGATTCTATAATGTTAATAAATGGTTCCCAGAGATGACATAAATCTTTTTGTTTTCCCCTAGCAATATATGTTAATCTTTCTAAAACACTGCCTTCTGAAAGTTTCTTTAACCAGGAGCCACTACATTCTTCCGAAAAAGCACAATCACTTTTCTGGCTTGTAGAAGACCAAAGTCCAGTACTTTAGTCTGTTTTTGTGATTGTATGAAGTTCCAAGTACACACAGCTTAGCCTCTGGAGGGACGGTTACATGAAAGATCTCAGACAGACAGTTGATGAAATTTTTCCAGTACTTTTAAATCTTTGGACATTCCAATAAACAATTAAAAAGTGTTCCTTTGTATTTTAGATATTTAATACAGGTATCTGGAATGTTACCAGACATACGGTTAAGCCTAAAAGGGGTGATGTTGTCACGGCTCATTGCCGCAGGTAAGGAGAAGGGGGAGACGCTTCAGCAGTTTAAGTATGTTTTAATAAAGAATAAA